>JAPZDV010000011.1:6020796-6043899 GCA_029814665.1 Acanthurus lineatus | reverse complement strand
ATTCATTTTTTTTCCAATTAAAGTGAGACCTGCAGGGAACATAAGTTAACTGAACAGATGAAAAGGAAAAAAAAATTGCTTCACAGGTCTGACTGTGAAAACTAATGCTGACAGTAATCGCTTCTCAATATAAGGCCCATCAATGTCTTTGTGTTATCTTCATTGGTCTATGATGTAATCACTTTCCTCTTTGTGCTCACAGCCTGACAAATTGGGTTGTCACTATAAGGGGACGAGAGAAGGAAGCCAAACCAATTGGAATTTAAACAGCCCATTTTCTTGATAACTCCCTTCCTTACTCACTGAATATTTTAAAAGGAATCCATGTCTTTTCCAAAGTGCTGGAAGAATCCAGAGCTGCTCCACCACCAACTGCAAATCATTTGTTATTTGTTTCTTGAAAGATATATTGACATAAGAAAAAGCACAGGTGCAAACAATAAAATCAATGACGGTTGATTTTTTTTTCTTCCATATTGTCCAGATCCTAGTGTTGAAAGTTAAGAGTTGGAAAAAGTATTGAGATCACTTAGCTTAATTAAAAGTTGCAAAACCATATTGTAGAATTACTATTGGATAGTTTAAAAGTTCAATGTGTATCACATTGCCACCGGTAAATTGTTGCTAATAGGGAGCAGCAACTCACTAGAGTAAAAACTAACTGATGCTCACTATTTGCTAGCGATCTTAAAAGCTGACCTTAGCTAATAGTTCAGTTAGCCATTTCAGGAGTGCCAGTATGAGCTGACTGGCTGGAAACTGGAGCATCAGAGGATTATTAGTTTTCTCACCACAGGTAACTGAAGCAAAGTAAAGCAGCCTCTGCTAAAAATCGGCCTGTTATTGTCCAACAACATCCATCCATTAAATTTTACTTTTATTTTACTTGCACCAATTTTATTGGAATACACTGATTTCACTGCAAGATGTTGCAGTTTTGGAAGTCCTGGCCCTTACACTGTCATGGATTACTGACACCTTTCAATACAACAGAGTTAATGTTTTGACTATTGTCTGTTCTTTTCCTGTGGGTCAAAATGTCTTCTTCAAAGAATGCCTATAGCTAGACTCAGTCAATAGCATGCTCAAATTCACAGTGAGTGCACTTATTTTTTCCACATTTCCAGTGTGTATACCTACTCAAAAGCTAGTTTGAGTCGGTATGTAGCATAGAGTGAGGATACAGACTCACAGTTGGGAGACTCAGTCATAAAAAGGACAGCCCAGATAGTGGAGAGAATGGGGGAAGTTTTGGGGAAGAGGGAAGGACACCTGAGAGACATAGAGCCATCAGGAGGTCTGGAGGAGATACACAGAGCCACAGGGAAGACAAAGAACCAGATAGCAAAGCCCCGCCAAAACCAAGCAGCCTGGGAGCTGCAGAAATGAACAATCTGGACATGCAGGGAGAGACAGCGCACAGGAGGATCAAGAAACTCGAAACTCTGTAGGAGAATCACTAGAATCCGCAAAAAAAACCAAAAAAAAAAAATATGAAAAATAAAAAAACATGTCAAAGTAGAGCCTCAATGTCAAAAGAATGCTTGGAGGAATGTGTCTCTGGTTGTGTGTAAAAACTTAAGGGATCCTAAAAGACACCGCTCATCCATAACACCCGTAGTGTTATAGAACTGTGACAGTGTGATAATCCATCACTTTACTTTTGGGTCCAACTGAAACACACACAGTTTTGTAGACAACCTAAGTCTTTCTGTTCTGCAATTTGTTTTTGCTGTCAGTTTTTAATTGTTTTATGATTAAATGCAAATCTGTTTACTTCAAAAAAACTTTGATTTTATCAGTAAAATAATAATATGCAGATAAGGCTTAAGAACAAATTAAAAGTTGTTAATTAAATTGTCTACATAGCTGAATACCTGCTGTGTGGTAATGTAGCATTGGGGTTGTGCTGCTTCAGTAAATTCAGGCATCAATGCACTTTACCGTAGGCATGTCTGATGCTTCTGGGCATTATTGGCCTGCTGATTAAGTTATAGTATGTTATTTTGTATGTTAATACCTTATAACATTACTTTGTTTCCTTGAGATTACAGCAAAAGAATGGAAAAGTCAGTGTAAAAAAAGTATGCATGTTCACATTTTGGAAAGTAGCCAAATGGATGCTTAGAATTATTAGCACATTGCTAAGTAACACCTTACAGTAGTTTGCATTTGTTTTTAGTTCCCTGTTTCACATTTTGTATTCATATTATGCTGTTTAAATGATTTTCTTACACTTGATGTTAAGACTACTTTTGCATAATCCAGGCTAGATTATTGTGCCCTGCAGGATGATTCTTTCCAAATCTTCTTCCTTGCCTGCTTAAAGAACCTCTCTTAACTTTATGCTTACTCTCTAAATGTGTGAAATCCTTTGAGCAACCTTGTCTTCAAAACGTGAGAGATTACATTATTTATAAATATTGAATGCTTTTAATGAATATATCTGCAGTCATGAATGTTGAGCAAACAACATATGGTATTTTCCCTACAATACTTGCCTGTGACATTTAAGGGTGATTATTTTTTCATGTTTGTGTTTTGGCAAATTAAATCACTTGGCATATCTTGGGTAAAAATCATGAATTTGTTTAAATATTAAAAAAGGTGTATTGAAGCATGAGAGAGACCTATTAAAATATTTACACCTTTTCCCTTTCTAACACATAACCTATGTGTTTTTGAAGCCTGAGCTTGACCACACAGTTGCAAACTATTATGGCTGGATAATAAACCACCTTAACTTAGTGGCCCTTCACCTGCATTAATACCAGTTTCCCTGACAGCTAGGTCTTATATGTCTGTGGATATTTTTACGTATATGTACATGTATTACACCAGGCACCTATGTGACAGTTACATAACATACTATTATTAATGCCAAGCTGCATGACCTTTTGTGTCTTACTCCAATGTAGCTGAGCATATATACCACATCTGGAATGGATTAACACAGAGGAGGGAGTGTTCATGCCAGCCCATCGCTAATGAACCCTTCCAGCTCTTCAGATATGTTATGTAAATGTTCTTTAGGCTCAGTGTGATGCATAACCTGCTAAAAAAGACCAACAAACTGAATAAAGTCTGGATGGTGCCCACTGTCATCTGAAGTCTTACCATTTCTAGACAACTAAAAGTGCCTCTGACAATTTTAGCGGAAGTGACTCTGCTTTCCCTAATAAAACCTATGTTTTTTTAATAAAACACAATGTCCATATGAGTTGAAGACCCTCCTCTGTGATGCAACATACTCCCTGATAACTTTTGTAGGCCATAGGCTTCATATCTTTGAGGAGGGAGGCCTCAGATATGCGCCCAGTAATAATTGTAATATTTAATTTTGCACTAATTGTCATACTCGTATCCACTGCATCTCTATCACCGGCCTGCTGAGATAGCACATACCTGAATAGGGAAATTCGTTAGCTCACCCACTGTACAGTGTCATCAACTCAGTCAAAGCTACTACTCCATCACTGTCATTGTTGTTTACTATTCTGCTGCACTGCGTCTCACTTACGTGCAGCGCTCCATCCTGCATGACTCATCTCACAACTATAATCTCAGAGCAAGTGAGAACATTTTTAACTTTCAACCTCAACCCAGCGTAGAACAGACCAACTTTGTTTTATCAACTCCCTGAGACATAACTCATGGTGCTTATAAGTTGTTTGAGACGTAGAGGTCACATTTCCCAGTGAGCCTTTGGAATCCATTTATAACATCCCAAAAAAACAATAATAGTCCACAAGGCTGCAACACAAAGCATCAGAGACAGTTCTCTTTGAGGCGGAGGAGCAGCAGGCTTGATTGAGGCAGCAGGGGAGATTTTCTTTCCCTAAAAATTTACTCAGAGTCCTTTGTCGATCTTCGATCACAGATCTGCAAAAAGGTCAAATCAATCTCTGCAGCAGTGTCAAAACTGAATTACTGGTATAACAGGATGCCTCTTTGCAATCGAGCTTTGATTCATGACAGTATAATCCAAACTGCAGCTCTTTTCAACATCTGCAATGCATTTAGCTTTTTTTTTTACAAAGCTGTAGTTGCCTTGAGGTTAACTGAGGACTGTTACACTGAGGACAGAAATGTTTTATTTTTTTATTTTTTATTTTAATGTCTTTTGTGGTATTAGATGGTTATATGGAAGCGATAACAATGTACCTCCTAACTAACTGCTGTCAAATTTGTAAGCCTCATTCATATTGCAAATATAGATTTTTTCATTTTTACTGAAGATGGTTAAG
Organism: Acanthurus lineatus; assembly: GCA_029814665.1. Taxonomy (NCBI): domain Eukaryota; kingdom Metazoa; phylum Chordata; class Actinopteri; order Acanthuriformes; family Acanthuridae; genus Acanthurus; species Acanthurus lineatus. The sequence goes on along the minus strand of JAPZDV010000011.1, from coordinate 6,039,652 downwards.
TATTTACGGCATATTTTTGCAGTGTGTTTCCATGAAATGATGCCTGTGTTACTAAATGCCCCCAAACACAAAAGGACGTCTGCACCTCTATAGCTGCAGATCGATCGTAATTAAATTTGATTCAAGCACAGTATGTAAAAAATCTGTGCATATATGGTTTATCTGAGGCATTACTCAGCAGTCCTCAGGGAAACTGCCATTATAACAACCCATTTAATTGAAAAAGATAATGGGATAATTAGTTTTCAGTTAACAAATGGGTTAATGAAGTATCAGACCGAGGCTCGATCATTGGTTTTTCTCATTGCTGAAAACAGGCACCTAATGAAACCGAGGTTCTCTGAGTAACATGAAAATAATGATACAATATCTAACAGCGTTTTGGCTGATATGTAGGTGCTGTCACAAGTGGGTTGACTTGTGTCAGAATATCTGATGCCACTGCACAGAGGGAGAGGCAAAATTGAGGCTACTCAGTTTCATAATTCAAAGAAAAAAGAGAAAACAGTTTTTTTTTCTTCTTTTCTAATAAGGTCCCCATTATGCTGAGGGGGGAAACTTTTCTACTGCTGTTCTACTATATGAGACATCATGAATCATTTCCTCTTCTACCCAAAGACTCCTTGAGCTGCCGTCTGTGGGCTGGATTTGACCCAAGACACTGGTTATCTGAAATAATGAAGGAATATTAATGAACTTTGCATTTATACTTTATGTTTTTATTCTTTTTTATATCATCAGTTGATGATGGCAAGCTATGTACTAAGTGTGCCTATGAAAGTTAAAAGCACCGTGTGACTTCTTTGTGGTTTAGGTCTCATTACACAGACTTGAATACTATATAACAGTAAAATATTTCATGACTAATTAACATCTTAAAATTGTTCTGTATTTTGTAATGAAAAGTCAATAAATCTTTAATAAGCCTTGAACTATGTGCGGCAAACATCTTATATAATCAAAGTTTCATGCTCTGTCATCCTTTAATCTTAAATGAAGTGCTCTTATATCAATTCCTTAAATACATTTAGAGGTGAAAGGAGCTGGGAAAGGAGAGGTTTGCTGGAGGAGCCCTGAACAAGGACGCACAGGTGTATCCTTGTCAGAAGTCTTTTTTATCTTCTGTGCTGTAAAAAAAGAGGCGTCACACAGCTCAAATATACAAACCGTGGAATGAACTTTCTGTCCTTCACCGTTTGTATAGCACATCCTGGAGCAGTGCAGTGAGAGAGAGTGAGAGAAAAAATATATTTTGTTTAGATGTCTGTTTTTTCTCTTTATTTGGAAAGTTAATGCGTCAGTTGTCATGAACAGAGTTAAGTTCATCTGACAGAAATGATAAAGAACAGCGGCTGTTTGTAAGAAAACAATGGACAGATGATGCAGCTGCGTCTGATATATTTAATTAAAGTTGCTTGAAAATGACAAATTTGATGCCAGGATGTGTCATTTTGTTTCAGACTTGGGACACATAGAAACACCAGGAGAGAAAAAAGCGGGAAAACACAGGAAAACAGGGAAGGAGAGGCTGCACCCTGACAGTTGCTCAAGTGTTTAATGGGAGCAATATTCCTTTTTTTTCATCAGTGTAAAAATGCAATGAATTACTTAAATATATCAAACCATTGCTTTTGAGAGCTTTTCAAGCTAGTTTGCTTTTTGCAGCTATAAAGTTAGGAACCATCCCTCCATCTGGTTGTTTACTCCCCAGTCTTGCTAGCGGTTTGTGTAATGTGATGGTCATTGTAATTTAGGCAAAGAGGACCCAGAAAAGGGAGGCATGGCAAGGTAGGCATGAATATCATAAACTTTGCTATTATTGCCTTCTCTCCTTTTCTCTTACTGTATTTTTGTCAGTGTACTTAGGTTTGTGGTGATTATTGATCCATTAGCACAGTCTCATTTGTATTTGTGCTTATTCCTATGTATTATATTTGAAAAATACAGCTATAACCATTCCTTTATTTCTTTTATAGGTTCCTTTAATATTAGTGTTTCCTAAATTAAGCTGCATTGTGGATATAATGTTAATTTCATTCTTTGATAACCATAACAGCAATAATAATTTATGTGAAAGTCTCTATATTAATATGTGCAGTAGTTTATAGTCTACTTTGAAAAGGAAAGTGCAGATATAAGCGGATGAAAAAAAAATGTTACCTTGTATTTCACCTCTGCTTTTGCTTTAAAGCTGTTCTTTACACGTTATTTTATTATCTGTCTCCCTGTTGTCTGTTTGTTACAAATCCGTTGAGTATTTTCCCTTTTGGAGAACTACATGTACAATGAATGGATTCTGTCAAAGTAAAAGCTTACTTCATTTTTTTTCTTGCGCAGAAAATAACTGAGAAACTCAAGTGTGATGGTACTAACTAGTGCCTTAACTCTGGTTTGTCACGATGTCTGTATACAATGTCACACTGCAGTTGTATCGGCGGAACAATCACACCAGTAGTTAATACTTTCCACAGTGCTTTTTAGATTTGTCTCGTTCAGGCTGTGGGGGACAACTCTGAAAAATGTCGCTGTCCTGCAGCTTTTGTACAACTCTAAGACACTAATTACATCCATTTCCGCTGGACATGTTGCCTTTGCTGTCTCCTCAGAAAGAGCAGTGTTGTGCTCTCTCTTTGGCTTACGACAGAGTCTCTACTAAAGGCGTAGTTAGGTTGATTGATGAGAGAAAAAGGACAGAGTTAGAGAAAAGAAGAGAGGGAGAAAGTACAAAGTGGAGATATATATAGAAAAGAAACCAGAAATCTCAAGCAAAGAGCGGACTTGTCAGTACATAGAGATGAGAGTTTATATTACTGCAGCAACTAATTTTGTGTCAGCAAATGGCAGTTACAAGCTCATAAACTAATAAAGAAAAAATAAAAGATGCTAACGTGGCTGTGGCTGAAACTTATATGGCTAGATCTTTGTGTTTTACCTGTAGCTGTCTCAAAGCACACTGCTCTTAAGTTAATCAAGCACAACCAGGAAGCAGGAGGCCTGAGATTGAGAATTTATCAATGAGGGAGAAAGTGTCGATGTGTTTCCATTCCCCTTCTGGAATTTTCCTCTAACTTTTGATGTAAGAAAATCAATTAAAACAAAATATCAATCATGGCAGAGTTTTTTTTCCACACACTTTTGAACACTTCTGAAGAGAAACTGGAACTGAAACTCCAGCCACAGTAAAGCTGTTGTTTTGTCTAAATTTTATTTCATCCTTTTTTTAGCCTTCAAATGAGTTATACATCGACAAATAATTAAACAGTTTGTTCTAAATCAGCCAGATGGCAAAACTATAACAAGCAAGTTTAGTTTTGACTATCTTTTCTTCTTGAGAATACAATTTCAAAATGAAACCAAATTTATTTTTCTTCTTCTGTTTAACTTTGCAGTTTTCTGTAACAGCATTTTCTTTAACAATCCACACAGTCATTCTGAAATAACAGCAAAGTTGTTAAGTATGTAAAAGTAGTACTAGGCATAACAGATGTGGAATAATTAGTATTACAATTAGTAAAATTAAGTTTATAAGAATGAAATTTGTGCTTTAGAAAAAAGTCACAGGTACAAAGACAGTCATGACAAAACAGCTACAACAAAGAGAAAAATTAAAACATTATATTTGACCGCTCAGATCAGGCAGAAAGGCAGTTTTAAAGTCCAGCAGCACCTCAGAATACTGTGGCTTAACTGCTGTGGAAACAATAAACTCCTCATGTAGCTGCACATGGTTAAGCACTAAAGTGGGTAAATACCTGCGTGTCTAAATGACAGTACAAAGGTATGAAATCTTAATCATGCACTATGTGTGGTTAATTGATTACACTCCTAAATTCCCTCATATTATCCACCTCCTTTTCAGCAAATCTGGTCTCTCAGAATTTAGCATGCTGTAAATTATTCAGTGTGGTTAATTGAAGACAGAAAATGTTCAAATATGTAGGTGGTCTAAGGCGATGTGTAAGGTGGTTACATTAATGCAAAGACTTCAAAGCACAAAAGCCTCCAAATATTGTTTGCTTTCATTTGTTTTGCATATTTGGTGGCTTTTCTCTCCACAACATAGTTAACATCCTGTGGGCAGCATCGTGGGCCAGAGGAGCATACCGTACAGCAAATGTCATTTTAGTAACGCATACAAAATCCCTTTCTGAAAACCATATAATGAGGTACTCAGAGTTCAGCTGAGACAAATACTTCTCATTTTTTTCTTGAGTCTGGATCATAACCTGCCACACTGAAGATTATGCAGAAACCCCCCACTTCCACTTCCACTTCTCATTGATGTGTTTGACACTGTGATGAGCACCATGAGTAGTGTGGGAAGGCTGCCAGTCTTTCCGATGTCAGATTGATGCCAGCGTTTTGGAGGTGCATAACGGATCGTCATCTAAATTCTCTGCGGCACCTAAGGGTTCACCGACAGTGCACCCTCATCCGAACTCTGGTGTCTTTGGGTTGTATCATGAGGGCCTAAACATTAAGAGGTGGGGTTACTTCTTGATAAAAACAAAACAAAAACCAAAAAAATCCACAGAATTTACATTTCTATTGGACCAGCTCTCACAATAAAATATCAAATAACACTGTGTCCAGGTTTGCCTGTTTTTATTATTCAGTTTTTATTTTCCTGGTTTGACAAGGACAGGAATGACCTTAAGTTAACTTCATTAATTAGGTCAATTTGCACTTTCAGGTATTGGAAAACACAACCTAACAACTGCATACAAAGTTGTTGCACTTAGCTTGAGGCACTCTTCCCAAGTGAGCAACCTGCTCCATAGAACCACAGAAATTAGGAAGGGGACAGGTTATAATAAAAAAGGGAACTAAACCAGAGGGACTGCTGTCAAAGGCTCGTTGTAGCAGAGCTTCTCTCTTCAGGCCAGCTCTGTGCATTAAATAGATATAAAGGCCTTTCTCCAAGTGTCACCAGCAGGAAATGTTTTATCCAGTTCAGTGAAGGATCTCAACATCTCTTCAATGTATTATTGGATAATTTTGCAGAGACATTCATAGTTCCTAAATAATGCATCCTAAGAACTTTGGGGACGTCCTGACTTCTTGTCTCTAATATCAGCATGAGGATTGTGGTTTTAGATGAAATGTCACACTTTTTGGGTGGATTTTTTTCTAACTGGCCCTGACATTTATGTTCATACTTTGATTTATAACACATAACATCCCCACAGTCTCAGCAAATGTAAGCAGGCTAATATGCTAATGTAATATGGCCAACATTATTTCTGCAAAACATAAACATGCTAGCATTATGAACATTAGGGCTTTTGACTTAAGCTCTGCTTTGCTTGAGCGCACAAGACTCTTCAGCCACTATGACAACTTCGTGGCTGTAGAGGCTTGTATCTACAGGCGCCAGAAGCAGCTTTAAATTGGTCTCGTCTCTTCCACAGACCTGAAAAAAAATGTCATCTGACTTTAATGGAAGCCTATTTGGTGCAAGTCTTGTTATTTTTTTACTTTCCTGGTCCCACAGAAGATTGAAAAAAAAAACTGGAGCCAGTCTTGTATAGAGAGTGAATATAATGTCACCAAGTTCAGAAGTAGCCTTGTTCACTATTCCCTGAGTAGCATCTGCCATTTAAGTTGTTTCAGTATCTGACTCTATATGTGGTCTGTTAAATTGCTTATCACAGCTCACATTATTGCTTCTGTCCTCAATTATAAACTAACTTGTGTGAACAAAAAATGTCAGTGATATTCTCAACATAACAGATTCTGAAGTTTCTTGGTCATATGCTCAGTTACACTGCCTTTCTCTCTATAAAGCAAAATGTTCTTTTCTTCTACTGAATCTCTGTTTTTGAAGAAACACAGGAGGCCATATTTGACTGGGAAATTCACTGCAAGGTGTCTTATTTGCCCTGCTACCAGTTGTGTCTCTCCGTTGTGTATTCATTAAATACAAACTTCCACGTTCCCCTGCTAGCACTTGGACTCAGCTAAAATATTTTACAATTTGTATTGTTGTAAAACAAGCCTCATAGGGATAATGGCTACTTCCCCCCTTATATCTCCATGTATTTATCTGTATCTGTGCAGAATATATTTTTTTCTTGATTTTAATCTGGTGAAGTGGCAGTATGTGTGAAAATGAAGCACAAGATTGTCAGTCCTTTTCTTTTTTACTTGTGTTACTGATGTAAAAGAAACCAAACATCATTATGTGAAACTAAGAGTTAAAGAAACACATACATGACCTTTGACTCTTCATATATGTCCTCATTTCCATAAAACACACTACCTCAAACCATTTATGAACTGCCTATTGTACACATGCTAAGAAAGAGATGACATCTGTATATGTATGGTGGCATATGAGGAGATTACCATAAATAATGGTAAATATAAAGATACAATCTACAGTAGACTAACTTAGCATCGCACAGAGACTAAAAAAGGGGGGAACAGATGGTAAAAGAGCAAACAAACAAACACATCTATTAGCACTTTAAATTTTAGCTGTTTGTACAGAGCCCCTCCGGTGTAATCTTAGAAAATTAGAAAAGCCATATCTGAATCCATTCTTGTGGTTTACAAATCTGCACGCTCTTTTTTAAACCATGCTCTGGTGATCTGGGCCTTCAGATACAGATTACTTCATTGCCAGTGTGGATTGTGAATCTGTGAGTACAAATTGCTAAAACGGGCAGCATTTTTAAAGTAAGTGCTCAGAGTTGTAAACCCTCAGCATTAAACTGCACATGGATTTTTTTTTTCTCAGTGTTTGTTCAGTTATTACAAGGAAAAACAAAGTGTAAAAATCATAATCTCTCATTTTTAAGGTTGCCAAGCTATTTGTTGGACTAGAAGAGCAAATTTACTGCAGTAACTTTGCTGTACCAGTCTTTGTACTGAGCTTAATTAGCTGGCTGCCTGCTGTACTTTCATACTCAGTGTACAGACTTGTGAGTGCCAGCAGTCAAAAAATTGTCAAATGAAACAACAGAATACATTGTTTTTGATTTCCCTACAGAACAACAGCATTTTCTGATCTGATACTAGGACATAAGCATTTCTCAGAGTATTCCACAAACAGCTACAAAAATCACTGTTGCAAAAAGAAGAAAAAAAAAAGATCCGACACCATCATTGAAATTTGTGGTTTGGAACTATTTGGCAAAAGTTAGGGAACAAAAGTGGTCCAGGTAAAAAGACAGCAAGTGCTTGTTTGAAGTAAGAATTGAACCTAGAGAGATAAGATTGATGACCACACAGCCTCAAAAAACCTGCACCCAGAACAACACAACATGGACAATATTTTATTTTCAACAATGCAATGTGGTATCCTCTACAAAAAAATACAAACTCATCCGATTAAAAACAGCTGGTTTAATTTCACCAATTTTAATTGAATTTAATTATTTTAATTTTTCATGTGGCTTTAGAGAGCTAGACTTCTTGAAATGGAAAATGCCTAAATCTTTGGGTAGAAACTGTCAAATGCAGCCTTCTGGTGACTAAGTTCTTTAATGGTAAAAGACTGTGAGAAGCAAGAGCTCCACTATGAGTTTGAGGAGTGTGAAATAATTAGCTGCAGTCCGGTGGTGACAGAGAAATAGTATGCAAGTTGAGTCTCCCTCTTAGAACTTATGTTCCTTCTCCCCTTGATATATTGGTTCTGGAGTCACTTCGTTTAATAGTGTCTCAGTCATCTGTGAAATATCTTCCAGTAGGCTTCAGAGCGAGATTTTTTTTTTTTTTACACAAAAGGAAGTGCTAAAGTACAGATGTAGATGATTAATAGTTCCCTGCCTCACTCAGACATCAACATGAGACCCTACTGCTGAGTTTCAGTAATAGTCATACTGTTATTATGCAGATTTAATTTTTTTCCTCATCTAAATGGATTGAATTACTTAAAAAAGAATCAATCAGTGCAGGACGATGTTTAATAGCCCTTTAAATGTGTAGGCCTAACTTAGTCAGCACTTACTCGATGTAAAGCTTCCTTCCTTCACAGCTGTTCTGAGAGCTGCTAATGTGTCATTTCATCCAGCCTTTCTTCCTGCTTGAGTCTGCACCCTCTTATCAATCTGTGAGTCATCTGCCTCCCTTGCTTCCTTATTTATGCAGACTCTAAGGGCATTCCTGTGGTGCTATTAAAAAATGATATAAAACCTAATATAAGCATGGGACCCTGAAAACTGAGACTAAAATCAAATCAAATTGAGGTAGCTACGCACTGCTTAGCCTCGAATAAAATGGCCAGGACAACGTGATTCACACAATCAATTGAATTAAAAGTTCTTGAAATGTTAGTATATAGTATTAACAACTAAAGATTATCTTGCAAGAAGATCACAACAACTGCAGAGTCCATCAACAAGTTGATTATCCGACCAATAAATACTCAAGAGTCATTACCACATTATTACATTTGAACTCAGTACTCAAGTGTTGGACTACATGAAACTCCACCCTCATTTTGATTTGAACTACACATCTATAAAGTTTTGCACATTATCACGTTGACAAAATCTGTCCATGGGCAGATGGACAAATACTTAAGTTCTTACAAATCAAGAGATTAACCTGAACCCTAGCAATGTTTAATGTGGTTCATTCCTTATATCAAACAAGGGGATATTACAGCCATACATGTAAATATTTCAATATAAAACAATGTGTTTAAGGTTATCATATGGGAATGGTCCAACACATTAAATAAATACAACACAGTTCAACTGTTTCTCCTGACTTGATTCTCTTATATTAAGTGTTCAATAGCACCATACACATCAGTTTGATATTGCAGCTGGTGTCCTATTGCATGATGATCTCTAGTTGTACTGATGTCCTGGAGTGGACAGTAATTGCTGAATCTGGGATATAGTGTTGAATATATCAGTCCACAAGCAGACAGATATGAAAAACAACCTACCATATAAGGGAGAGACTATCATGACTGGCTTGGTGCACATACCCAGTATGCCTTGTGGTAAGACCCTCCCCTTACTCTGCCTCTAATTGGCTATGCCCTTCCAGGCATTTCAGGCATCTGCTAAACGCTGGTGTTTGCTGAGGTATGATTCTAACAGCCGCTACAAACTAGACAGGCTTGGGTGAGGAGTGACTCAACCACTGCAGCTCACAGTTTTTATGCTACAATTTGTGTCTCATGGAGCACATTTTGCCATAATGGCACACAAACAAACACAAATAGAGACTGACAAAGGTGAAAAAATACTGGCCACACTGTCAAGAAAGACAAGTAAAATGGTTTTGCCAATATATATGATAAGTAAAGAGAGCATGTCAGCATATATTTAGAGTTGGTCAGGTCTGTCAGAATATATGCTTTGTTTCAGCTTATTTTTTTACAACCTCTCCTTTAAATAGAATAACCTATAACTATGAGGCATTTCTCATTACAAACTCATCAAAAGTGTCACTTTTTTTAAAAGCCTTAAAGAAAGAAAACACTTTTTATTAGAGTCTAAAACTTTGAAACTTCCCTCATTACAAACTCATCAAAAGTATGACTTTTTTCTGATGCCTTAAAGAAAGAAAACATTTTTTATTGTAGATGTCCCAAGCTGACCCTTGGGATTGGTACCAGGACCGATTCAGACATGTTGTAATGGCTTATACTGGCTAGAACAAACCGGATTTAACTACATAATATTGTCGTCCACCTCAGCCTGAGTGTGTTGCAGTGCTGTAACAGCTGTACAGTGTGAGTATTAAGTCACATCAAGCATAAACTAGATGTGTTAATTTGATCAAATTATCAGGGCATGCCAGTGTGAGTTAATTCTGACACTGAGCAGGCCAAAATACATGCATTTGCTAAGCTCTAATGCTAATACACTGTTGTTTGTTATTAGTGAAGATCAGTGTACAAAATATTCATCCAGCAGCTTCTAATTTTTAAGCAAGCAGAACATATCTGCTGCTTCTAATTAACATTAATTCAGTAAATTACTTGTTGACTGACCAAAATTAAAGTTGGCCAGTGTGGTTAAAGTGTGCTCTGCAATTTGTGTCTGTGTGCAGCCAAAGATAACTTATAGGGGAAGAAGTTCCACTCTGTTCACCTCCAAGTTGAACAGTGGTGTTACAGAGTGTTCCTGTAGTTCCCATAACCTTCAATGTGATACATCTTCTCCAGTGATAAGGTCACCTAATTGCATAATATTGAGGAGTTCCATTCATCCAGATACTTTCTCATACAATTCATATCATATCAATAATGTAAACTTAAAAATATAATAGTTTTAAACTGGACCAGCTTGTCAAAAATAAAGTAAGCCAGTTGTAGCAGGTTACGTCTGTTTTTTTTTTTTTTGTGAGTGCCAGATGGATATTAAATCAACATTTCCCTCTGTATCCACTGGTACTTAATATTGAGCACTTTAATTGGAAAAACCTCTGTGATATCAACCCTTTTTATCATGTCCCAGCTTTGATCATAATAACTTTAAAATAAATGAGATTAAGTTTGAAACTCGGGAACTTTGAATCCATCCAAATAAGTTTCTTGTTACAACCATAATTTTTCAAGAAATGCAGCATATCAAGTACTCACTGAGTTGAATCTGCCAGTTTTGACTCAAAAGAGGGTTCTTTTTGTTGTTGTTGCTGGAATTAGCAAAGGATTTTTGAGAACAGAGATCAAAAAACAAACAGCATCATTTTACTTGAGCCAAAGCTCTCCAATATCTGAGTACATGGACTTCAAAGAGAGCATCATTCTTTTATTCAGTTAATCATAGTTTCAGTTTCTTTTCTTTCTCTCTCTCTCTTTTTTTTTAAATGGTTAGATCGAATGGCATAGCCAAGTTATTATCTAGAATTCTGAAGGAAATGCACATTCAGTCAAGTGTGGCGAGAGATAGAAAATAAAGAGAATATAAAAAAAAATGTTTGATTGTTATTCTGTGTGTGTGATGAGATGATACTGGCCCTAATCAATATTCCAAAGCCACTCTTTTGTTTGAGAGAGAAGTCCATTACACTCTTTGTCATGAAGTTCCCCAGAGTACGCCTGGAGCAATATTAATACCATGAATTAGAAATGAAAGGACGGCAGCAGGTACCTTAGAGGAGTTACATTTCATAAGAGCGGATGAACACTTAGTGACAGAAGTTGACTATAGCTCCCTTGGTTGCAGCAATTATACTGTTCAACGGGCACACAATATATAATGAGAGAAACTTCACTGCATCTCTGTATGTGTCATCCTGAAATATCCTTGCAGCAGAGGAGCATTGTTATGCTCGGAAGGATTAACATTCCATCCATATTAATGTAAAGCCATTTACATGCAGGACCGAATCCATTGTAAGATTTCAGATGAATGATGTCCTTAGATAGAATTATTTGAAGATGGTTATTTAGGAAACTCTTTTATTTACAATGCAAACTATGCAGGTAGAATATCTCAATACAGTGTAATACCCAAGAGGTCATATGTAAAAGAGTTGAAGTATGAAAAAAAAATCTGCATGATATCCATAATCAAAGTGAGCTGGAGTGAGTGGATTTATTTTATTTATTCCTTTGCCCTCCTGACACATAATATGTAAATTTTATCTATGTAAATTTTACATAATGTATAGGTTTATCAGACTGCACAGCTCTGTCAGTGAAGATAAAAGCCCAGAGTTAATTAGTTGTCACAACAGGTCCCTATAATGGCTCAGGTTTAGAGGTTTGAGGCACATAGACTGAGAGATATTGACACTGACAGAAACAATTTTGTCATTAAACTCTGAGATAAACTGTTGTCAGTTATTTCTCTCACACTAGCACTCTTCCACAAAAGTACTCAGAAATCAGTTAGTCAATCAATAAACACATTCTAAGAAAATTAACTCCTTTACTTTGGCAGTCTCCATTAACTTTGGGCAAGTTGCAGATGCAGGCTGAAGTCTATAAAAAATAAATAAATGAAGGCGATACATTTTTGTAACTACTTGCTGGAGAAATTGCATTCAAGAATAGCATCTGGCTTTTCATCAAGGCGGTAACAATTTTCTCCACTACAGTGTTCCCATGAATTTCTATAATGGGCCCACATAGCGTGTCAAACAACGAAACGGTGTAAATAAGCCCGCCGTGTGGGTCATCAGTGCTTTAGCACAATATCTGGTTTCATACTAAAGGTCGAGTTGGACAAAGAATCTCTCTTATTTGTTATTATATAACCTTGATCAAAGACAGAACTTGCAACAAAGAAAAAAAGGTCAATATGTAAATTCATTGTTCAAGTGTATAAAATGAGGTGGAGAAGCCTGTAAATCAGAGTTGCAGGAGTAACAGGTTAAGTGATGGCCTGTAAGTAGCTTGTCATATTGTTTTTCTAAGGTGTAGCAGGGAAATTACCCACAAAAAACACTAACGCTGTGTTATGCTGAATTTAGTCCTGTTATTTGTATAAATCCAATTAACCGTTCACTGTTCAGAGTCTATTAAGAGTGTATTATGTAGGGAATTGTATATGAATAAGTGTCACGGCTATTAATCTTATACTAAGTAGTTTTACTTTGCAGTTTCCTTAGATAAGACCTTGGAAATGTTACTATTTGACCCAAGTTAGTGTACACAGTTGAGCCAGCTATACAGCCTGCAATATCACTCTAATGTCATTTAAACTGCTTTTCTGGACCATGCCTGTTTAAAAGTGGCCAGCTCTCATCTCATGTGTGTTAATTATCACTCCTTTATTCAGTAAAGATGGAAAAAAGTGTTGGATCTTTCAGTCTCTTCAAGAGGTGAACAGCACAATTTGGGCATATGTCAAGGTTATAGCGGTGTGGTTGATTATGCCATTGTGGTTCATACATTAGAAGTAGAGGGTGGCTGAAATGAGGTATCTCTCCTCAGGGCCTTTCTGCATTGGAGTGACACCAATTAAATGGGTTTACCACTCAATTAGATTAGAATTCTGTCATTGGTTTGTCTTTGGTCCTTTCTTTCAGCTTACAGCTGTACTCCCAGTTCATCCAGTTTCCTTTCCTTTGCCTATTAGTGGACTAGAACAGAAGAAATGACACCTTAGTAACAGATTCTGAAAAGGATGTTCTTTCTGGATCCAGTGTTGAGCTGTATTTGTCGGTCCCTCTGATGGGGCAAAGATTGTAAATAGAAATGACATAATGGTGAGAAAAATCAGGTTGCATGTTTCAGCAGGGCCACAAGCAAACAGAGGTTTGGACCATTTAGTCCGACTGGTGCATGTTGGTTCTCATCTGATGAATGGATCTTTAGCGAATCCTCGGTCCATCAAACATACACACTCATTCTCTGTCTTGAGACTCCTGTAGAGGACAAAGCCTCAGATCAAACATGCTAACAGATCTGCACATTATGAAAAATTTCTTGTCTTACTTCCTCTGTTACACCTCAGTGATTTTCCTGTCTTGCCCATCATACTTGGTTATCCATGGTTGGTGAAGTACAGTCTTTACAAAGACCAATCCACAGGGTCAAGTGTTGCCATGGTCACCATTTCTGGTCTGTTTGCTTCCCCAGTGTTTTTTTTTTTTATAGTATGAATATTTGAAAGAAGTTCATGCTGAGGAAATTCCTAAAAGAAAGGCTGTGCTTAGAATCTTCTTTCTAGAATCTACTTGCACTAACAGGTAGTATTTTTTTTTTTTTTTTGCAGAAAAGAGCCTTTTTTTTTTTTTTTTACCAAATTACCTCTAATCTATTCTTCCTGTGGTCTTGTAGGACATGACTGGACGATTGCATTAAGCACCACTGATGGCAACTACATGTGCGAGTACTTTTTTTTATTAAGTAAACTAATTGTTAATTCTGATAAGAATTCATTTATACAAGATTAAGTGTTAGATAACTGAGATTATATAGCATTTATGTTAAGTAAATAGAAGATGTCAGTATAAGTCTGAGATGTCTGGCATCATGCAGGCTGCAGCACTTTTAAACAAAGCTACATTTAAAAGGGATCATAATATTAACTATGGATCAGCCTTATTGAAAAAAAAAACATAGAATTTCCACTGTTTTCCCAAAAGATGGAATAAGTATTAATGTGAAAATAGACCTAGACCTAATCCAGTCACCTTCAGCCTGTTTTCTGACCTCCTCTCTCTACTGTTAGAGGGACAGATTAATTAGAAATAGGCTTAAGCCTTGAGGACACGAATGCTCTGCTAGACAGACGCTGTTTGAACAGCAAGCCAGTCTTGGGATATTAAAACAAGATGAGAAAATTGGACTAATTGGAAATGAAGGACATATGGGTTATGGAAGGGCTCCTGTGGGACTACAATAATATAAACTTCATTTTAAGCAGAAGTAATCAAAACTGATTCACTCTATCTGTGTTAATATAGTCTTTTTTAATTATGATTTAATCTTTTATAATTTGTAGTTTGTTTTGTTTTGTTGATCATTTTAATTTTTTTTTAAATGTATCATAAAATTTTCATACATTGAAGGTATTTTTGCTTTAAATTCTTTGCCATGTTTATGGCATATAACCATAAAATCGTGGTAAACATTGCTTTATCTTTGTGTGTTGACCAAGTTCATGCTCTAAAAATAGATGTCTGAAAAGTATGAGCCGTTTTTTTTCTTCTTGTCCATATCATTTTGGCACGCTTTGCGATAGTTTTCCTCCGGTGCATTCTCATTTTTTACATTAGTGTTCAGTTTGGTCACAATGTGTCCCTGACCTCTTCCAGGTGGTTTGGTTGATGGGATCACAATCTGTCCTAATTGTATCTTGGGTGCATTAATGTGTGTGCTTTTATGTTTTTCATATTCTCATCTTAATTCAGTTGACTAAAACACATTTTAATGCAAGGTGTAAAGGGAGTACTTGAGTACTTGAGTGTCGCTGCCACAAGACATGCAAATTATGAATCCATAATAATTGAATACAAAAAACACAAATATTAAGTGTAAAACAGAGCTGATACTATGATTGATACCATGAAGCTGACCTTGACATCTCACACTGCCCACTTGATCAGTGTATTTCTAACAAGATATGCTACAGAGTCAAGGTACAAACATGCTGTATGACAATGCAATTCAGTCTGTGGAATGTTTCAATCGAGTTTCATTGTTGCTTTGCAGTTACAGTAACATATTCACAATAAGAAACAGAAAGTGAATGGAAATCGAATGTTATTTACAGTACATTAAACTCATCTTTTTTCACTTTCATGTCCTGTTTTTTTTTCTCTTGCAGGGTGTAAAGGGTGTATTTGAGTCTAGCTGCCACACTGTATAACAAATAATTATCAATAATAATATAATATAAAAGCACAAATATTAAGAATAAAATCAAGTTGTAGTGATAGAAAGAGTAATGGATATATATATATATATATATATATATATATATATATATATATATACTGCAAGTTTGCATGACTATTTTTAAAAAGAAATAAAAAATATTTTTTTGTAGGCTTTTATAGGTTTGATGAGTTATCATTTAGATTAGAAAAACAACAACAACTGATAAACTTCAAAAAAGTAGTTCCATAGAGAAATATCAGCCACATGGCAGACAGGGCACTTGAAGGAGACACATGGAAATCAAACTCATTACACGCTTCAGCATCTGTCAAAAGCACTTGCTGATATGTCATTTTCGCTTACATTTTTCAATATCTCTCTGGTTAGAGGGTAGATAAAGGAATCATATGACACTGCTTATTCCTCATGGCTACTGAATGACAAAGGGTGACAAAGCTCTGGTACCCTGGTTGCTCTCAATGGGCTCATTACAATGTCTTGGCTAGTTGTTGTCCACAGGGAACTGTATTAATGCCCTCATTCTTAATTAAAACAATAGATAATCCCCAGGCACAAACAAGTCTTTGATAGCACATTT
Source organism: Acanthurus lineatus (assembly GCA_029814665.1). Classification (NCBI taxonomy): domain Eukaryota; kingdom Metazoa; phylum Chordata; class Actinopteri; order Acanthuriformes; family Acanthuridae; genus Acanthurus; species Acanthurus lineatus. The sequence continues at coordinate 6,023,810 of JAPZDV010000011.1, read as the reverse complement.
GTTGGTTATATATGGCGTCATTAGTATCCGTTTTGTATTTCGAACAGGAGTCTCATTTACTGCCCTCCTAAGGGACTCTGTCCATACTGTGTGAGACCACACTGACAAACTGTTTTTGTTGTTCGGGGGCTACACAGCTATGAGTGCTGAGAGACCATGCCAGTAGAATATCTAATTAGATACGATTTTGCATGGGAGCTTATCAAAGACGGCTTCGCGCCACAGCCTCTGCACTCAGAAAGGAATGACATCCGGACATTAAAGAGCTATGCCCGATTGCACAGCTGGATCTCGCTCTGACTGTTTGTTTTTTTTTTTTTTTTGCCTTTTGTAGAAAGGTATCCTGACTGTGATAAGTCATGTGAGGGTGGTCTGCCTCTGATAATTGTTCTGTTAGACAAACCGTGACCTCCCTTGCTTGTGTTTCATCCAGGGGTTTAATGAGTTCCAGCTATCTGGACAGAACAGAACGAGAATGACTCCAAAAAAGAGAGAAATGTGACGTGGGGTGAAATTGATCAGAAAATAGGTTTGATATTATCAGAACCAAAGGGAATTTTTTCACATTTTTTTATTTCATTGTTTGTATTTATTTATCTATTTATTTATTAATTTTGTACTTTATACCTTATTGCCTGAGAGTTAAACACTTATTAGAAACACATGTATACAAACACACTCTGTTTTTATCTGTAATGGTAAGTGAGCATTTGATGGAAACAAATTAAGAAGCAACAAAGTACAAACAGGACAACAGTATTACTACCATTAGTTTGATAAGAGTATAATTGCATATAATCAAACCCATTTATTTGATAAGGGCATTGCTTTTAATCAAACAGTTGGTGAGTAATGTTTTACCACAGAGTCAAGTGAGCTCTTCTGAGCTAGGTTGTTGCATTATTGTGTCAACAGTCTAAATGAATCTTTGAGGCTCTGTCTTCTCATGATGATACCAAGAAATTGACCTTTTCATCTCGTACTCTCCATTAGTATATTTCTGACAGAACATGCTACACAGTCATGGTGCATACATGCTGCATGGAAATGAAATGTTCAGTCCATGGAATGTTTTTTTCTCGTTTCATTGTCATGCTTTGCAGTTTCAGTAAAATATTCACAATACGAAACAGAAAGCAAATGGAAATTGAATGTTATTTACAGTACATTAAACTCATCTCTTTTTTTTAAAAACTCATCTTCTTTTCATCTCCCACTATGTCCTGGTGTTTTGTCTAGCAAATAAGAAATGGCAAAATTGCTGTGTTTTCATTTCGATGAAATGCAACAAACAAGTCTGATGAACCATATCATTTTGTGAGATGAGCACAGATCATAGGGATATTGTAGCACTTGTGTTTTTTTTTTTTGCCACCAGCAAGTCAAAGTTATAATTTATCCATTTAAATGTCAACATTTTCTTGAAGGATTGGCTCAAAATAGGAACTGGCATTGATGGTCCTTAGAAATTTAATCATACCCATTTCCGGACCCGAAGACTTTTCCTGCATTGCCATAATGGGGTGAGTATTTTTTTTTTATTTATTAGATAGATTAAATGCCTCTACAACTCCTGAATGGCATGTCTTCAAAATTAAAATCAATAAGTAGTATGAATAAATATAAAAATAGCTGTATGTAATAATACAGGAAATTTAACCTAACAAAACAATGATAATTGGATGTTCTTTTGCTTTTTTTCCATACAACCATAGGGTGTATAGAGCTCCACAGAAGTGTACGATAAAATGTTGAACATATTAATTTTCATGTAAAAATGACCACAGTTATTTCTTTGCTCCCATGTCTGTAGTACATTTTAAGTACCACCAATAGAGAATAATGATTGGTCTATGGGTGGGGTAAGTCATTGGTGTTGGCCCCCTGTGTAAACTTCAGGTAAAATTGCCTCTGTGTACCTGCCCCTGGCAAGACAGTTCCACCAACAGCAAGGTCAGCTCTGGACAAATGCATTAGAGAACAACCTTCCTTCTGGCCAATCAATATGCTGTATCATTTAGGTGAGAGGGCGTGCTTAATTTTCGACACCTCGGTGGACCTTAGTCGCTCGCAGGGGAGGACAAGTGACTCTTCTCACTAGGTAAATCAATGTTCGTACTTCCTCTTCTCCACCCATCATCACCTCTTCAGGGAGTGTAGCAGTTTAATTTTTCTTCCATACCAACCCACCTTCCAGCTGCATCTAACTCTTATGCAGTGAGCCAGTTAATGATCTCTTATTCTTCTGCGTAAACTGTCAAATACAAACATGAGACATCATTTCATTCACACTGTAGAGGACAAAACCAAGAAATCTAGATGCATAAACAGAATTTTATTGCTTGTTTTTAGACATATACAGCGTAAATTTATCCGCTCTTTGACATTTAACAGCTAATGGGAGATTAAGAAATAACTTTTATCACTATATTGCAGGCAATAAATAGAGAGAGCTCTTGGATACTGTTGCTTGAACCATGCTTTGAGTCGCATTAAAGTTCTATTAATTGGTGTTTGGCCACTTGGAAGCAGAATAATAATAAATAATAATGAGTTAAAAGACACCCATCCTCTACACATTCTCATGTTTTGGAGTTATTACAACTGTAAAGCGATTACCTATGTCCACATCAAGTTGACTAAACATGAGCATTCATTTGTAATCAATATTCACTTTCTTGTTTATTTTTTTTTCTCTACCAAAACATATTAACTCCTAAATGGTAGGAGGTTTATTTAAGTTTATTTGCTGAAAAAAGAAAAATGGGGCTGATGGGAAGGATGTGCAGTCCAAACAAACAACTTATTCTATTAATGGCTGTGTTTGCAAGATGTTTAAGCTAGATAACCGGACGTCTTATTTAGACTCAGTTAATGCCCCCATCCGCAGTCATGGGTAGGTCAAAACTAACTGCATCTCTACCTTACACTTTCATATAGGGGGGGGGGGGGGGGGGGGGGGGGGGGGGGGGGGGGGGGGGGGGGGGGGGGGGGGGGGGGGGGGGGGGGGGGGG
>JAPZDV010000011.1:5989985-6012054 GCA_029814665.1 Acanthurus lineatus | reverse complement strand
TTCTCTCTATACCAATGCACATCAAAAATATAAAATGACACACTCATATATATATATATATATATATATATATATATGGAATTTTTCTTTTTTTTTTCTTTGCCAAAAAGCATCAGGAGAAACTGTGACTGGGCTGCACAATTATCATTACCTTCTGTGGGTATAAATAACAGCTTTCATGTGTGCTTTCTCTGAGCAATTTTTTTGCAGCCCAACCATGAAACTGATTGCACCACAGGCCCCCACATACTGTGCTATTCTCTAATCTGCTCAAACCTGAAATAGAAAAACACAACAGTGCAAACGCCTGATAGTCACAGGGACACAGAGGGGACGATTGGAGGTGATGTTTCCTTGCTGTCAGAAAAACAAACCACTACAACTGTGGCCTTGGTCATCAGTGTAAACCTTTTTTTTTTTTAAATGGAAATGAAAATGTAGCCCTGACAATTGCAACAGATTTAAACAGGGATGTAAATAACAGCACCTTATCTTTGCTTTTCACTTTTATGACAGGGTGATTTTTTTCTCTCTCTCACACCAGCTGCAGGTTGGTCCCCACTTGCAGTCCTCATCTCTCTCTGTCTGTATAGGCTTCTTGTTTAATTAGCTGGAAAAGTCAGCGCGAGGCGTGGAGCTCATGAAATACAGCCCTCCTCTCTCCTTGGGTAGTTTGTTTGAATGGTTTAATTTTTCTTGATAGCCGGAGCCACCACTTCTCTAAAAACGCGACTCCCAGAGAAATATGTCATATAATATAGCAAGCTCACTAAATTTATGCTGTTTATACTTCGATGTTCTCTCCTGTTAGAGGTGATAGATGCCCAGGAGTTGTCATTTACATTACAAATTTGAACCTCTGCTGCACATTAAAGTCATTTGTTTTTAGTATTCTGTCTGTGTGCGAACAGCAAACAAAGAACTTCATTGTTCATTTGAACTCATTCTCTGCACATATAAGCTCTGAGTCTAATGGTGTAAAGATTTACCTTTAAACATCTTTATCTTGAGTCCTTTGGGATTCTTTTCCATTCAGTTCTTATTTGGACCAATTATTTCTGCTCAAGGGAGAGTTACTTTATCTAAATTAACAACTGTTGTCATCAGTTGCTGTTACAGCACGGAGTAAATAATATATCTGGTTGAGAGGAAGCAACAGATTTCTGTTTGTGTGCATGAGGCGGCTTCTCACCGTTATCTGCCTGAGCGGTTCCCAAAATGTAATAAGTGTATGAGTTGGGGTTGCTATCTGCGTCTCGCTTTGTGATGGTTGTCGGGCTTTTCTCCATTGTGTAGCTTTCTTCTGGCAGCTCAGCTCACTGGACCTTGACAGCATTTCATTAGACGGGAGGTCCTCAGGGTTCTCAAGGAGAAGAAGCCTTTCTTCTTCCACAGGCACACTGACTGCTGCCGCTCTGCTCTGGCCTGCAAAGACATCTGCTAAAATAACTGTTAATGAGATAAGAAAATATGACTGCCTTCTCTTTGCGGATGGAGATTGTGTTCTGTAGCGAGTCAAGTATGTTAGAGCAATTTCCATTCATTATTCCTTGGAAATTACTGTTATCAGATGCAAATTCATCAACTTCGGGCCTCTTTCAGTGTTTATTTTCAAGATGAACTTGAATGTAGTGTCTTCTAAAAGTAAAATGTCACAATTCAATGAACTAAGTTATTCTTGATCAAAACTCTGAAAAGCCACTCAGTAAAGGTCAGGTTCATTTTGAAAGTTAGTTTACATTTTGTGTCCATGTGTCTCAACAAGTTTTTGTTCCTTGCAGAACCCAATAACTCTATCCTAAAATAAAAAAAATTAGGATTGTACAAGGATGTCTGATATGATCAGATATGCAGCATACGCATGTACATTTGTCTCTATATTTCCCTTTTCATCTTTTTTTCTAAGATCCATCTCCAGAATATTATTAAATATCCTCCAGCATCAGTAGTTTATTTGAGCGAAAGTGTCCTAAATGTGAACACATTTTCAGCATTTTAACCCTGCACGACAGCTGATCCAAGCATTCGACTATAGGACCATAAGGATCCAGCAAAGCACTCAAAAATATCCATATTAATGAAAAAAAGATGCAATTTACAGTGTGGGCTATACATGAGGGCACATTATCAACGGGATGCTAGAGGAAAACAAACCATTTCAAATTTCACACAAAATGTGGATTGAAATATCATAACAGTATTCGAATTTGCATTTGTGAGAGTCTCTCGCTTACAATGAACTAGAGATGCTATCACGCTGACTTTATGGCAGAGGGGCAGATTACAAAGAATAGCAATGCTTTAATGCCACTAAAGACAGCACAGTGGAGGGGACAAGAGACATTGTTTCATCCTGATCCCTTTGAGCAAATCACTGCATCTTCCTGCTGAGATTACTGACTCATTTTGTCAGATAATGTTTGAGATTTAGCCTGTGAAATGGACTGAGGGCCTAGAAACTGGAACAAAGCTGAAAAAAAAAGTTCAAAAAAACCCCTGATGATTTTCTAAAGCTATGATTTCCATTTATTAGAAACTGGGGAATTGTGTTTAGCATGACTGGTTAATGTAATTAAATTAAACAAACAAGGTGTTTTGTTTTGCATTCAAACTAGTATTTTTCAAGGCATAATTTGCATGTTAATTGCATGTTTAGGGGATTTAATATTTGCCAATCAATTGCACAGTCAAAATGGAAAAAAGCTGAGAAGTATCAATTTGATTATGGTGAAATGAAGAGGGGGCTGTATAGTGAATGGGGAATTAAATGGGCTTGAAACATGGCCCTGCACTCAGCAGAGGTCTAACAGGCTGATCAGCTCTTTCCCTGACCTTAAAATTGACTATTTGGCAGATGTTTTGCAAGAAAGACATTTTTTAAATTGTATTTATGTATTATTTATTTTATTGTATTGACACTAACAGCAGGAACCACTTAGGAAAAGAAGCCTCCAACTTAGTGGAGGAATACATTGTTCAATTAACTTTTTAAAATAAACCAATAAATAAATAACCAACCAACCCCGAATGAGCCTTTTATATCTTATGAGGGAGTGAGTCCTTCTGGTTTGTCGATTCTGAGCTACTGTGGAAATGACAACTCACACTGGCTCTTAAGAGGCCCTTGGAATAGTTTTCAACTTCTGCAAAAACTGCAGGTTTTCATACATCCTTTAAAGGAGAGGATGAGCTGGAAGATGTTTAGTAAAGTGCAATCTGCACCTAGCTATGTTTTGATTAATACTCATGTATGTTTGTACAAGGCATGAATTTTAAGGAGGTTTTTAAAAAGTATATTGGCACACTGGGCCCAGGTTTTTCCAGTTTGCTGTTGACCATCTGTCATTTCCTCCAGGCTCCAGGAAGGAGAGGTCTGTGTAAAGGGTTGGCACCCCTCAAGAACAATGTTCCGCCTTGTTAGCTGAAGTGCAATGCAAAGTTAACAGACCAACATAGAATCAGATACAAAAAGGAAATATAAAATGATAAACAGAAACATATGAACATCTAGAGTAGCTATCGCATGAATACACATTGACCCCAATGATCAAAACCTGCCAACCACACACAGTTTTACCAGCTTTAATTTTCTATCCAGCAACTTACTAAGACTAGTTAAGTAATTTCAGATAACTTGTCATGTTACCAAACTGTTTACAGGCGCTTGAGATAAGACATGAGCAAATCTGAACTTGTATGATATGTTTCTTAAAGAGGGGCCCCAATATGTTGTTCCCAGAACCCAAAACACAGAGTGAAAACTGGGGGTTTTAAACCATGTGATCTGCTGAATAAATCTTGCCCATTAGCTCTGACCTCTGTATTTTTTTAAATAGGCCTTTGAGCCGCAATTTCCCTTCAGGGCAGAACAACTTATCACATCGTGTCATCATTAAAAGTCCCGGTCCTGTTGGGGTTGGTGTTATGTATTCTCACATAGTTACAATTGAAGTAAATAAATAATGGTTGAATACTTTTATATTTTTTTTTTGACCATGGCTTAAGAAATTGAACCAATGTAGTCACTAAATACCCCCCAGGACAAATGTTGTAATTGTAATTAATTGTGGAAAAAAGTGCAAAGAACATCCACAGGACAAGGTCTAAAACAACAGTACAAATATCTCCAGTTGTTTGAGCTACATACTGTTCCAAATAAATACTTTAGAGGCTGCAAGTAAATGAGGCAACAGGGGATGAAGCCTGCCAAGAGCACTGCTGGAGTCACAGCTGTTCAAATGGGAAGGAGTGGGAGACGGTGCAGACTCTTATTATGATTCTGGGACACTCACTCTGATTACACATTGGTGGCCCCGTAATTGTCATCCTCAACTAAGTTGAAGTAGTTCCCTGCTGCACCAAACATAATAAAAGATGTGAGTTGGCCAAAATTAGTACAACAACTGAGATTAGTGACAAACTCGAGGGTGGGACGTTGTTCTTTTTACGTCAGTGTGTGTGAGGGTGTATGTTTGTCTTAAAGCTTTAAATGTTTTGCTAGTTTTCTGTCAAGTTATGGTCTTGTTTCCTTGAGTCTGATACCAGAAGGGCAAGTTGACCCAGAAGGACTTTGATTGATCAGGGCACTTAAGTCTGGAGGGTCCTGCTGTGTCCATAGTGGGCTTGCTAGCATCTTTATCACCTTCCCTTAAACCCAGGAATCACTCTGCTGTGATGAATGAGGAAAAGGCAGGGGGAGGTACAGGAACAGGGGTGACAAAGCCCTGTGTCACAGCAGCACACAGCTGGACAGGAGTAGAGGAATGGGAGTCAGCTGGGCAAGCCTAGAGGGAGGAGGGGTCTTATAAATGGCTCCTGCTTTGGGCCAAATACTCAATTAGCTGATCTGACAAAGTGCTCAGTCTCCTCTCTGCCTTTGTTTTTTCTGGCTTGCTACAATGTTTGTCCTCAACTTACAAGCAGAGAAGAAGAGGGGGGAAGGGGTGCAGGTGTGATCAGGCCTCAAGGTCACAGATGTTGTTTTTCGAGCTCATTCTTTATCATCGATTGTTATCCTATAAATGTAATGAGATGAAGCATCATTGAGAGTTTTGGTTATGATGATATTTTACTCAGCATCTTAATTATTGGGATATGGGGTTGCAGGGAGTCCAGCTTGTAAAAACAGTCCATTTGAAATTAATTCCCCCAAGTAAAATTCAGTTGCTTTTATATCTTGGGTGATGGCCAAAACTATTTTCACAGGTTTGGAGATCATTCTAGAGTCAGGAGAGCTACACAACAGAGTCCATGAGGCATTGCAAACATTGTTGATAAGGCTAAACAAGCTCTGTTGGTGTAACACAATACCTAAAAACAAACATTAACAATCAAATATCAGCTAAGGGCATTTTTGACGTGTGATATTGAGGTTTAGGTTTTTAGGGGAACCTGACACAGTAGCTGAATGCTAAGGATGAGTTTATTATACCGCAGTTCTGGAAAGATGAGGCTGAGGAGGGCAGAGGGCAAGTAGGCAGATGAGAGAGAAGAATGGCAGAGGCTGGCACAGGCTGATGGCTGCAGGCTCGAGTGGTATAGTGGTGATTCTAGGCAAAGAAGACCAAAGGTCAGAAGGTGCATGAGGGAAGATCACAAGGAATAATCTAATACATATGCAATACAGAGCAGCTGAGAGAGTGTAGACCACTGAGAAGAACGATTTGACGATTAGGAGAAGGTAAGTCAGGTTTTTAGGATAAAAGGTGGGTTTTTTTGGCGTTAAAGCCAAAGAGAGTGGCTGAACTGTGTAATAACACATCATGTGATACACTGAGGCCCAAAAAGACCATTTCACATCAGCCCATGTGGTGAAAGAAGAGGCTAGAACATAGTGGATAATACATCATTTTCGAGCACCACAACCCATGTGAAAAGACTTAGATTGATTTAACAAAAAAGTCAAACTGATCTGATCTTAGACAACTTTATTAACCAGTGGGAACATTTCCTCACCTTGGTATCCCTAGTTGACTATCAGCAGGTGAAAGGAAATAAGAAAAAGTCTGCCATGTTTAGGTCTTACATTTTTTTAGTTTCATCAATCCACTCTGACCTCCTACTTTTGAGGTCTTTGTATTTTTCTAGTAACATCACCATCACTCCCTTCTTTGCTCCAATCACAAATATATATTTTTGAACTTAAAAATACAAATGAAAGACCAAGCATACACACAAAATCAGTGCATTTTATTTGTTTGTCTCTTATATACATATATACATTCTGTCCTAGCTTCCTTTTTATGTTAACAAATTTAAAAAAAATGGTTGAGGCAACATCGAATCCTTGGTTAAATATTGAGTGTTGTTGCATTACAAGATGTGTTTTTCCAGCTCAATAAGATCCCAGAAGACCTGCACTTGTTTCAGTGTTTGTCATTATCATGCTCTTAGCGGTGTTGGTGTGTATATGATTTGTGGGGAGCTGAGGACTTCATTAGACGCCCTCTATCGTCCTGCTGTTCCATTCGGAAAGTGTGATCAGTAATTATCCCCTCTCATTACTGCGACCTGGAGAGCCAAGCCTGAGGAGCTCGCTGGGACCCTTCAGATAACACAATGACACGGAAAGCTGTGGAGAACACCAATACTTATCCACTAACTACACAACACACATAACAGCCCTTATCTGGAGGCTCCAGCCAACTGACAGAGGTTCACTAAAAACATATTACGGGGTGCTTCCTACAGAGCATGTGGGCTGTAAAAATAGGCTCAGATATAAATTCATACAAGCACATATAGTGTGTATACACTCTAATATGTGGATATTTTTGCTACCATAAATGTGTGCTCACGGTGCTTGATGGGTGTTTAAAATGATCTGTGCTGGGTTATTTGTTGCCATTTGGACCAGTGAACACAGAAAAAATACATAGTTTGTGATACCAAATGGCTTCTGGGAAAGAAAAAAAAAGATTGCCATAGAAATCAGGGTTTAAACATGAAATAAAATGTTCTGTTCCCATGAACAAAAAATAAAATGGCAAGACTATAAAAAAGATTCTCAATTTATTCCCAAATATGCAGCCAGTTTTTCTGTTTTTCAGAAAAAAAAGATTATTCTTTATCTCCCTGGTTACATGGAAGAACCAGCAGAAGAAGATAAAGCTGCTGGTCATAGCTGCTGTCCTCACAAAATGCAGTTCCATCAGTACCGGAGCATCAGTGCTGTTTACCTTAGATTCTGTAAGTCTGCAATGTAGGGATGAACAGATGAAATATATGTGCATCTTCAGGTGTTTTGATATTAGTTGAGAATTAATTTTATATATTTTATTTATTTAATTATTTTTTTCCCCATTTTCTGCATGTTACAAGCATTTATGCATATTTGCAGCTCATCTAGATCAAGTAACAGATGCTCTGTGGCTATATTTGAATATGACAACTTTTTGTTGCCTCCAACTTTCTCTGTCATATCTAATTTTCAAACACCGATAGCCAGTCTCACTGCACAGCTGTTGACTACAGTCAAACCATAACAGCCAGTGTGTTTATCATATTATAACCTAAAATCCAATTTCATACTTTTTCAATTATCTGAACAGAGAACAAATATAGAGAAAAAAAAAACACAACCCCAAACACAGAGATGCAGATTCACATGGTACTAATAATATCTCATGATCTCTGCTTTTGGTAAAATATTACAAATTACAAGAGGTCCCTGTGTAATATTAGCCCTGTACAAATAGTTCTAATGTTTTTATGTTAGTTACAGCCTGTGCTCCAAAGCAAGCTCAACCACTGAGCCTGCCTCTGAATACAATACAAATCATCTTCATGCTCAAACTGTTCAGTGACCCTCTGTGCCTTTGTAAAGCATCTGCATTTGTTATGTTTTTTACACTCATTTAACTAGACTTCATTGTATTTCATCTGCAGTTTCTTTTCATTTTTTTTCGTTTTTTTTTTTTTCTTTTTAATTTAAAATCCCCAGGTCTGCACAGCTTTATTGAATTGACTTGAGTTAAAAGAGATAAAACAGGAGAGGAAGAAAGTTAGTTATGGGGGCGGTACAGTAGAGGCTTTGTGTTGTGTTGTAGCCAGCAGTTCGACACGTTGGTACAGAAAGCCCTTTGGCAGCCCCGGCAAAGTTTACAGCTGAAAGCTCTGCATAATGTTTGCTCTTGTTTTGGATCTACATCATCACCATTATTTAGCCAGCAAGCTTGCCAACACTAACTGCCTAATTAAGCATTCAGTGGTGCTCTCACTCTGACTTTGAGGTCATTTTCACACTGGCTTACAATACCATGATTTAATTTTGCAGATAGTACATCACCGGCTCATTGTTATGGATAGCAGCTCTTGGAAACTGTTTTAGTGAGGCTTGTTTAATCACAGAAATTAAACAATTCACATTATCTAGACTAGGCTTTTATCTAAATCTAATAGACGTGACAATATTAGACTTTTTCCTGCTTCTCCACAATACTCCGCTTGTAAATAAATTTTGGAACTGATGTCAAGATTTTACTGATCACCTACAGGGCTTGTTTTCAACTATTCCTGGGCTGTATCTTTGGCCTTTTTATCCCCCAAAATCACAGCTGGGGATCTTTGGACATGGGTTGTTAGTTTTTCCTGAGTCCAGGCAGAAAAGAAGGGTAATTGGGCCTTCTCAGTATGTGCACTGGTGCAATGAGCTTCCTGAGATCAAACTGGTTCCTTTTTGGTTTAAGCTGTCACAAAAAAACATTTGCCGGGGTGCTTTTTACATATCCATTCTGCATTCAATTTGTCAGTATTTATCTTTGTTTCATCTCTGCCAGAAGTGAGACTAAAAGGGGGTCATGCATCTGTTTGTGTCTGCTTTTTAGCTTGTGTATCTGTCCATAACTAATCCCAAATAATACTTTGTGTGCTTTCTACAATTTACATTGTATGAAAAAAAACCAAAACATTTTATTCACCATTTTATTTCATATCGCTTTTGAAAGGTGACTACACAATTAATGTGGCAGTTATATTAGCGTTGTCGATTTCTTATGTTGGTATTTCTTTTTGAAATTAACATTTTACATTGCTCTTATTTTGAAACCTGCATATTGCTTCTCTTTTATTTTACGAAACTTCATTCATTTTGCAAATGCATGTCAGATCCAGTAGTAATGATACCATCATCACTGTCAATAAGGCGACTCGTGAGCTCTCCCTTCCCCTTGGCTAAAAAACAGTGGCCTGTTCTAAATTGTTTTATCAGCTTTGACTGGCAGCACTTTTTTCTATTTATAGTAACTTTTTTTGGTTCATATGCTGAGCATTTTAGAGTTTTCAAACAACAAATTGGTAAAAACAACAAGATAAAGTAAACTGCTTAACTGCAAAGGACACCTGATAAATATGAGCCAATCATCTGCTACATCATCATATGCTTTTAATGCAGTGAAATCTGTTGACATTTTTAAATGCCATTGATTAAAAAATAATAATAATAATAAAAACAATTTTAATGAGAATGGAATGCAAAACTTGAAACAGGTGTATTATTAGAAAGATAGAGGAGAGTCATGTCATGAATATTTAATGTATGTTTATTGATAAGTTTTAGTATTTAGATAAATATGATTAAGGTGCTTTTTAACTTCTTTCTTCCGACTAAATTCTTTTATGTTGATGTTAGATGTCTTGTAATATCTCATAAACAAGGATGAATGCACAGTTTCAGCTACTGACACAGAAGTTAGCAGCAAATTGAAATACATAGGAGATGGTTTCTTAAAGTAATTTGCATTGTGGAATAACATGTTTAAATACCTTTTTTTTAAAAAAAAAAAAAATTAAATTATACTGACCTTTGAATATATATAATGCAAGCAATGAGCTCCTACAGGTGCTGTGTTAATTTTTTTTTTCTGCTTTTATTTGTGGGAGGTGCGGTTCTCACATTGGCTGTTTCACACAGAGGTCAGGAGGGTGTTATTAATATTTCTATTATCATAACCTCCCATAACAATGTTGTGCTGAGAGTCATTCTGCATGATGAAGGGCTTCTGTAGAAGAAGTGGCTCTGTTTCACATTTGGTCACACCACAAGGCTGAATTTTAATCACACTCTCTTTCAAAGCCATTAAAACTAGAAAGTGACGTTTATTAGACAGCAGAGGAAAATAAACAAGCCCTAATTGGCTCGCACCGAAAGCGCTACACTCTCCCCTTGGCCCTTTGTCGGAGAATAAACCTGCCGGTGAGGGAGGTACAAAGCTCAAGAGCAGACTGACCTTTTGAGACTCACTGCTTCCTTCAAGCATACTGGAATGCCAATAATGGTCCCAAGAAGTGGAGGGCAATGCTTTATGTACAAATATGTGAACAATATTGACACCTAAGATAAATGGTGATGCGTGTTATGTTATGCAATGCGTGAAAATGAGAGTGTGTGCTTTAACTTTGCTTTAATTGCCCAGCTGACCTTGCTAAAGTCACCTTACCATTTTATTAAAACAACATTTTTGACCAGTTAATTCTTTTAAAGTCTTTTAAAAGGAAGCTGTGTAAAAACATCATTTACTGGCAGGGAACCCTCTTTAGAATCCAATATTTGAGCAACCCCCCCTGTTCCTGTTGGTGTTGGAGTCATCTTAACAGTTGTCTTTCATACTTCTTTCTCACACTATTAAACACCCACCTTTGTTAGAACATAAAAAAAACAAAAAACAAAAAAAAAGCCTGTGAAGAGGTGGTACACAACAAATCAATGGGGAACAATACTACGCAACCAGGTATTAAAATATTAGAACAATGTTTGTAAACAGCCAAACACATTTACAATGAAATGTGACACTTTAAGAACAAAAGTGCTACTATAACACATTACACACCTGCTCTTACCTGTTAGAGGCTTAGATCCTCACACGCTGACAAGTAGGATTGTTGGATTATTATCTTCTCAGTATTTTTTTTTTCTACAAGAGGATTAACATCTCATTCACATGGAAATACAGGAATTTAAAAGAAAGTCCTCTCATAGCGGCTAATCACTTGGGATTCAGGCTAAGTCGTGCTTTTATCCATAGACGTAGGTTTGGTTGAAGGAGTAAGGAGGTAAAGTAAATTCAACCAAAGACAGTGAGTATTCGCTCTTATTTATTTACATACGTTTACATCCAGTCTATCCAGGAAAAAGAGGATATTATCAAGAGATATTCTGGCAAACCCTCAAATTGTAAGAGTTAGGGAACAAAAAGACCCATGTTTTAACCAGTCCTTGCTTTTAGTGCATTGTACTTGCAAGTACGTGCACTGGAGATAACAAGTTTTGGAGTCTGTTTGATGATCAGATGATCTTAATAGCAGTGGTCACAATGAAATGATGCTTTGAGTGATGACTATCTAATGCAGACCTTATCTCTGTTGGTCTCCCGCACTTCCCCTTCCTACTGATCAGACAGTAAACTGCCTCTGTAACAATACATCATAACAATAGGCAGGCCAGCAGCCGTAGCTTTAAGGGATGGCAGCATCATGTCCTTACATCCTTTCTCCGCACTTGAAACTAGACATGATGCATAGAGCGGATTGCCACAGTTGACATAAAATTCAGTATATCAAATAAGCTCAGTGCGGCGGCCCAGCAGCGTGTCTCCAGGTAACAGTACTTCAGACGGGTAGAGATGTATCTTACTGATCCTCTGTAAGGCATGAACAGAGATGAAAGAAAATGATTTCTGTTCAGGTAAGTAAGTAAATGTATCATAACTGCCAAAGAGTCCCGCAAGAATTAAAAGAGGTATTATTCCTCCCTCCTGGAGGACCTTCCTGAGCTTTGTTAGCATGTAAGCTTCTCTTTTTTGTTCCTACTCCTAGACCAATACAGCTGCGATGACAAGCTGTTGAATAAATGTATTTTGTTTTATCAGCTTTGAATTTGAAATCAGCAGAGAATGAATCAGACCCGGTCCTTGGCTGTATGCTAATGTGGTGTCTTGACGCAGTTCTGTGCTCATCTTGCTGTAAGCTTTACTCCAACTTAAATACAAAACGAAACAGCATAAAATAAAACCACAAAGGCTCAACCCGGATGAGACATGTTGTGCTTAGGACTAGTCAAACCCTAGGCTTTTTAATGTTTACTTAGAGATAAAATATTTTCCTAGTCAAACTTGCTGTGCAAAGCTCCTGACAGATGATCAAACAACATTTCACAAGGTGGATATTGAATATATGTAACCAACCTCTGATATTTTGTAAAAAAAAAAAAAAAAATTGTTGATGAAGCCTTGATGAAAATATTAGATATTTAGTGGTTCAAAAACATAAAATATCAATAAAAATGAATATTCTAGTACATAAAAGATAGTTACTGATTATTGGACATATTTAAATAAGCTTATATTAGATATATCAGAAGAGACCCCATGGAGTGTTCAACATAGTTGGGGGGATGGCATATTTTAGCCTTACTTGCATAAAAGCAAACAGTGATATTTGCAGAGATAAAGCTAAATCTAGTATATTACATTTATTTATTTTCTGGGGAACAACAGTCTTAATTAAATAAGGGTGTTGACTTTGCTGGTTAAAAATTACTTTTGAGATTGGTGATTGTTTTTGTAGGAATGTGTTATTGCATTTAAGTGCAATTGGGTGTATTTTTCATTTTGAGCCGCCAATTTGCTTAATCCCTGTGATAGCAAAAGTTAGCCATGATAACACAAATAAAACTCATTACCAGTACACAAGAGCCTAAAACATCATGTCACAGTTTGCTGGGAAAGAACAAAGTTGCAATTACAAAAAAATATTCTCCTTTCAAGCACAGGGTGTGTGAAAAACTGACAAACAAGCTTGAGTCAGCTTGAGGCTTTCCACAATTAGTTTGAGCTCCCAAGTCCCCATGTTGCACCGAGCCACACACACAAAAAAAAAAAAACAACACCTATTTTGTATTTTCATCATTACAGACATGCATATGGCTCACTGGAGTAATGAGATTAAATTGAGCTATATATAAACACTGCATGGAGGATGAGATCATGGAGAGATCATGCTGGAGGTGGGAAATTTCACAACTATAATGGGAAGACAGTTTGCTTAATGACAACACTAACATGGGAGGGGAGCCTCATTACCCACCAGGACAAATCAGCAAGTAATAATAATAATAATAATAATAATAATAATAATAATAATAATAATAACGATAATGATAATAATAACAATAATAATAATTATAATAATATAAATAGTAATAACAATAAATAATAAATAATAATACTAATACCAATTCTTACTAATGGTCTGGTTAAACCTGGTTTGTTTTAATCAACCACTTGCATCTGTGATTTTTAGTGATTAGTGGTCCCCTCTCTCTGTCTACTCTGTAAGGACATAGATGACTGCAGGGGACCACATTGGATAATTCTTTCTTGTTTCCTTTTTTAGCCCGGCAACAGCAGCAGCAGCAGCAGCAGCAGGAAAAACAGACTCAGTGCCGAGAAACCCGGGCAAACAGAAGAACGGAGATGATTCTCCACATCCAGTGACAGGAGACGAGTGGGTCACTTGACCTTAGGCTTTGTGCTTCGGCCTCCCTGGCTTTGAGAACCTCAAATGCAGAAAGTTCAGCACCAATGATAGCGTGAGTACTCAAAGTAATTAATAACATTATGTTCTGTAATTACCTTTTATGTGTCCCCCATGGCCCAAGGGAACAGAAATGCAACTAATGGAAGTAATACTTCAGGTTTACAGAGCAGCCACAGTGACCAAGAGTCTAAGGCTGACCCAATTATGTTGCTGCTTTGAGAGGGAAAAAAAAAAACAAAACTCAAAGCTAAAAAATACAGCACACCTTGATCCTTTCGGTTATATATTTAAAAAAAAAATTCCACATCCAGAGCAAGGTGTGTACAGACGGTGAGCATTTATATTGTAGAGTGTGAGAGTGGTGATTAAAATTTACTACCGTGGCTCTCAGCCGCAGATAAAGTTCCTCTGGAGGAAGATGCTTAACCCATCAGTTGCTCTCCCCACTGCATTTGTCTACCCCCTCTATCTTAATAAAGGGACACAGATAGCCGTGGGAGTTTGCCTTCCCTAAGCCTCATCATTAGTGCAGCAGTTCAGCCAAGCAGCACAGTATTGAGACCGATAGAGCAGGACTTTCTTATTTTAATTGAATATAACATACCGTGATCATACTGTGAGTAAAATGAATTTTAAAGTCATTTTAGGAGTGATGCATGATGTTACGATTTAAGCAAACCGTTTAGCTCTGGATGTTTTACCTTTTTATTCCCCAAAGAACAAGTAAATGTCAAAACATTTTATGATTCTTTTATGTTAAATATTTCTAATCAACGTTAATCATGATGATGTTCATAACGTGCCATTATGCCTAAGATTGTTACCAGTTCCAAAAGGTCAAACTAATCAATTTCTCTTATGTTAAATTAATTAGGCATTTGAACTTTTCTTACAACAATTGCATAATTAGATGTTTTTTTTCCCCTTATTTATTTATTTATTTTAGTGTGAAGAAAGAGAGAATTTAGAAACTTATAACGCAAGAGTAAAACAACTTGCTCTCCATTCGAGTGCAGATAACCATTGACCAAAGCTGTATTATGGATGTCACATTCAATTAACCCCAAGAAAAAAAAGTGCTTTGCTGGGATCTTTTGGTCAGATTAAGGGAGAGCTGAGGCAGGCTCCAGCAGGGATACAGTGAGGGCAAGGGTGGTCCGTCTTTGTTCGAAAGTTAATGTATTTGAACTCCTTGGCTGATACATTAACTCCAGAAGGCCTTTCTTCAGTTTAATTTGTGGGGACACAGTAATACTGCCTACGTGGTGAGTGTTAAAGTACTATACTTTGAGGCTGCAGTGTAAAGGGTTAATGGTTTAGTGAACGTAAACTAAAATTAGATAAACATTGTCAATACGTCAAATCATCGCACTGGGGTCAGCCCTACCAGATATCCTGTATAAATAGTGTTGGCTGTTTCATTCATTAGTGTGGTTATGTTCCATTTGATTTACTGCTAATGACCTAGCCGAAGACCACAGCTCCGTGTGACATTGCCAGGGCTGATAATGATGAAACCTCACTTGATCTTGCCATATTTGTTGGGATGTTTACAGACAGAGAGATGGAGGTGCCTCAGACCGCCTGGGCAGAAAATAGACGAATGAAAATTGATGATGTCCCTGAACCATAAAGCTACTCAAAGGAAACAAAGCAGAGCCTTGTGAGCCTGCACAACAAGTATGATATGAAGGGCTTTTGCTGCTTTCATGTGCTCAGCCTCTTTGTTTCTGTGTGCTGCCCTTGGTGAGGTTTGCTGCTTGTATGAGGACCCTAACTGAGGTGATCACCCTCAACAGAAACGCTGAATGATTAAAAACCCCGGACGACCTCATAAATGAGCAGTTTTTGCACGTGTAATCTAAACTTTGTCAGCCCGGATCCAAGAGGGTTTAATTTAGAGATGACATGTTCTGCATTTTTTTTTTTTTTTTTTTTTTGCAGTAATTGGTCTGATTAATTTGAAGAACAAATCTGTAAATGGGGAGCAATAATTACCAACTTTTTGCAGTTTTGACAACTGTTTTGCAGTTTATCCTGAATGAATTTGAAATGTTTTCTTTTGTTGTTGAGAAATTACTTAAAAAAATAGGTGTACAAATGTTTATTCAGCGGTTCCAATATTTTAACAATTATGAACCCACAGGGGGTTTGCAGAATAAATCTGAGTAATCATGAGATGTTTTACAGAAAACAAAAACACTCTCAGTCCACACAACCTTTAAAAAAATTCAGTCAGATTGTTATAATATTTCTTTGTTTGTCTTTTCCATTAAATACAAGATTCTACTTCTTCCAGCATGAGAAGGGAAAACCACTTTAGTTAAACTGTTTTAGGAACTGACATTAAACCAGTTTGTTAAAATAGAAGCCACAAACCAGAGGACAACTGGTGAACACTACGGTGAAAATGCATTTCTTAAAGTTAATCTATTGAATCTCAGAAACCTTTTCTTGTATTGTTTAGTACAAGTATATAACAGAACTGCCAAGATATCAAGACTACTTAAAGATAGTGTCACCGTTTTATTATGAAGTTTGTTCATAAGAGAGCTCATCGTGTTTGTTTTTACACAGCGTAATTTCTGACACACAGTTTTAAAAACAATTTACAAAAGACAATTTATCTTACAGTTTCAAGAGTGTTTATATTAAAAGAAGTACTTTTGTTTTTTTGTTTTTTTTACCTTGAAATATCAAATCAAACATCCATCCATCTAATCAAAACATGCCAATGCCAGTTTATCAGTTTATGGAAGGACTCATCCTACACAAACTGGTAATTATAAAGAAAGAATTTTGGTATGAATTTGGTATGAACCCCACATATCTTTAATAGATAGCCTCAGGTAAGATGATGAGGTTGAAAACACGGTGATTGTTTAGATTGTTTGCCTATTGCAATACCTTCTCTGCTCCCTGATCTCCTCATTTGGTCCTGAATTAAAAAGCATTTCATGAAGTACGTTTTAAAATGAGCTCTATTAATTAATTGCTAATCACCCCTCTGATCTGTAGTAATAATGACTGGTTTATCATTGCAATGACAAATTGCTCAGTCATGCGTTCAAATGCTTTTGAAGAACCTTGCTGATAAAACACAACTGGTTGAAATGCACTCTCTTTATTGCTGTTCTTTTCATTAACAGGTCACAGGTCTGATGAGTGGTGGAGTGGGCACAAGTATTAATATGCAAACAGGTGTTTAAAGGCAATTTAAATCCATTTTTGGGGTAGCAGTGGAAATGCAATTAAGCTTGTACATTTGCTCTTGTTTTCACAATGAGATTTAGAAAAATACAGCCTACACACAACTTTATAAATCTGACAAAAGGAACGCATATGTGCAGAGTTTTATGCATCTGTGCCAAGGTGAAATGCAACAATCTCTTAATTGCTCTATCACTTGGCAAATAACCTTAAATAAGCTCCATTCGGGTCTCAAAAGAATAATATGTTAATCCAAACTATTTTTCACTGCACTGTCATACACCTGCAGGGCCATCAGAGAGGCAACATTATTCATCAGCCATCAAGTGTGCAGGTAACAGAGTAAAGTAACAGATGTTTCAGTGATTTCTGACACTGAGCAAGCTCCTTCACTCCCACTCATCACCAAACAAAACTCTTGCCACCTACGCTACTCTTGTCTTGTTTGAGCACTAGCCAACAAAGCTCACAAACATTTTTCAGCAAACTAGCACAAATGTATCCATGTTTTATGCATATTTTGGTCCGTGCATGTATACTCAAGTAGTGTCACAGTCACAGTTCCGGCCCACGAGGGAAAGCATACATGAAATGCGATCTGAATTTCAGGCATATATTCAATCAGGTATAAAAAGAGGGTTATTTGAAACAAAGAACACTCTTGATCTGGGGCTGCTGATTTTCAGGTGCCTCCATTTTGTATCATCAAGCTGAGTTTGGAGGTTGAGGAGGTTGCTTGGCAGCAGCCAGCCTCGTGCTGGGAGGTTAATCTTTTTGCTTGAAAATGGAACAAATCTATGGCTTTCAAATCGTTCTTTTGGTATTTGGGCATATTTAGTAGAGAGAATGCTCAGCTTTAAGGTTTCATGTGCAACTGATTTCTCCCCGGATTGGATTTTTTAACTGAACAAATTAGACCTACATACATTTAACAAATAAAACATACACAGCCTTACAGACTGGCTCATAAGTAGATTAGTTACCATGTTCAGAATGATGAAATCTAACATATCCAGCAACGACAGTAGTCTTGACAGCATTTAGCCTTCTCTAGCCATTTCTAAGAAACATTTAAGCTAAAAAAAAGTCACATTGACACTCAGTGTTTTTTTTCATTGTATTTATTTTGCTGTTGTTGTCATTGTTGTTGTTAGTATAATGGATGCAGACATTTCATGAAGAACACACATCGCATTAAAGTACCTAATGTGCTGTTCTGCCGATTTGCAAAGAAAGCAGCATTTCTTACTATGTCACTAATGATGCACCCTAAAACATATCACACATTCAAACCAAAACCTAATGAACCATTTAACAACAATTCAACATTTCAAGCAGTCAGTGACTTTTAAAAGTCTTTAAAATCACAGTGTTGGACCAGCATTTGTTTAGAAATAGGCACCCTTTGGACAACTGGTTTAAAAAACGATCCCTATGTATAAGAATACTATCAGTAAGAATCAACAGCAGGGCCAGCATGTGTGTGTGTGTGTGTGTATATTTGCCACCTCTGCTCAGAGTTGTTCCTTCCCTGAGTTGCCCTTGTATTTTCTGGCTCTAACATTTGCTGACTGATAAATGACCACAGAGGAGCCATCAGACCTGGAAGACACAGGCTGAGCTGAGTTGTTGGGTGGACTTTAATAGCCATGCTGGGAGCATTAAGGAGAAAGCATCCTCACAGCAGTAGCTACTTTCTCTGATCCTCCTAGTAATGGCTTCTTTTCAATACAACACAAAGATGCATTTTTATATTTTTACATAACAACAACAACAACAACAAAAAAGCGTAGTCAAAGCAGAAAGCATACATTATGCCTATGCACTGCTCCTAGCCTGAATGCTTACAGGTAAAATGATGCTTGGAAGTGAAGAATAATGTTGGTATTATTAATAAGCACCACCCAACATGCCTCAGAGGACTGATCCTGAACTATTTCTCTCTGTGCTGCCAGCATCCTTTGTTACGATGTGCCCACAATCTTAACTTATATCAAGAGTCAGAGTTTTTTTTATGACCTGGTTACTGGTCTTAAATAATAGACATCACATTTATGCCATCGACTTGACCCTTTTTTATGTGCAATCCCTATGGAAGAGTTCTTCTATACTTTAAATATCATTAACATTAATTAACTTTTCATGAAACCTTAAATTGGTCTTACATTAAAACAAACCAATCACAATTAGCACCATCAGTAAACAGCATTTGGTTTAAAACCAGGCAGTTAAGGTAGAAAGAACCAAGAAATACAACAAAACAGGAACAACATAAAAAACAGGCGCTTATTGAATCAAACAGTTCAACCGCACTTCAAGATGAAAGTTCTCATAAATTCACTTTACTGTATCTATATCTTTTCATATCCCTGAGGCGGTATCATGACCAAACACCTGCAGCCCAAAGAAAAAAAGCGGTTAAAAAAAAAAAAAAAAATCAGTGGGCCTGCAACTTCAAAAGGGACGGAGGATTTGTGTCAAGGATTTTAATCAAAAACAGCATTATCCTTGCTCCAGGCACATATCTGTGAACTTGCTTATCAGGGAACAAGCCCAGAGCTCAGAAAAACAGGCTGCTGGAGGATCCTCACAGACAATAAGTCAAAGTCAATAAAACCAGTTACAGAACAGTTAAAAGTAGACAGCTGATGACAATTTTATAGTTTCAGTGCACTTTTTAATTTACTGTTGTATTATAACATGGAGGTAGATGCAAGAAATATGATTTCACTCATATTTATGTTTAAAGAGTTTGGTTTACTGAAATTTATTTAAAGAAACACTTAAGTAAACTTTTTAGTTATATATTCTGATTCCCTTCCCTCTGTTATTCATGTTTCAATACTTTTACAATGTGTATTCAAACTGTGAATTCAGCATGTCCTTGTACTGATACTTGTGAGGATAATGTCAGTGACTTTCAATACAATTATGAACAATGATGTATTTCATTAAATAGGCAAATCAAGTTAGCAATAGTCAAAGTATAAATCCAAGAAGTCAGTAAAGAAGAATCCTCTTTTCTTATCTGACTCAAAGAGGTTCAGTGTCCAACATCAACTCTGACTTGTCATGTCAAAACTTTTCTTTTCAGAGTCAGTATAATATTTTCAGAGTCATGCAGTTTAATATACTACTAAATGAACCACCATTATCTCTTCACAGCTTCTATTTTCTTATTAATTTTAATGCTGTGTAAAAATATCCTCAATAGAAAAATGCTAGTCATGTAGTCACATCTTCATCTCACTTGCTGCTGCAACCATAAGCTTCCTTGATACCTAGTTAACTCACAGGCAAAGTTTGATATCTTGTACAATATTACCTTTGCAGAAGTTATAATTCAGTCCAGGTTCTTTTGGCCTTGAACTCCAAAAAAAAAAAAAAAAGCAGCCACCTCTGCATTTTATAATGACAGCTCTTAGCAGTGTAAGCGCTATGGCCCCTTGTCTTCTTCTCTTTTCAGGAAATTGCTACAGGTGCCACCATTCTTTCTAAAGAAGAGTGAATAATTATGCATTGCACGCTGCAGTCTGGGGACTCTAAGGAAACTAAATAACACCAGTCTTATCCTGCACAGTTAGGCCTGTAACTTGGTAGACCGGGGAAGTGTGTAGGAAGAGATTGAAGGGTCTGAACTGAGTCATCCACTTTTTTTTACCCATAAAAATAAGAAGTGAACTGCCTACGCTGAGAAAAGAGCAGGCTGACCGACAAGCCATATGGCCATCACCGCAAGCCTTGTAGGAGTACATGACATGGGTGATTAAGAGTTCAGTCCCGTGACTATGGCTGAGTCAGACGCTTCACATGTAGACCAGTGAACCAGAACACACTCACTCCCAACAACCAAGAACTTATTCACACCATCAACTCATGCCTTTACACCTTTTTTATCATACAGTGTTCAATTCTATAGACTTAATGTACTCTTCAATTTGAATAAATTACCAAGCTGAGGAGAGATTTGACAATAAGTTAAGGCTAAGGTGTGTGACAGAATAGTGTGCCAAAGATCACTCACAGCTTGGACAGTACTGCTGACAGGTACACACACACTTTCTGTAAATGCAAGTAATTAGTCCTTGCAGTCTGTGGCAAAATCTCTGCACTAGAAACACAGAGGTGTATTTTTCACATGGGAAGGTGAAGACTTTTGTGACACAGTCCCTAAGAACTTGTTAAAGATGCCATATAGGACTCTCACCATACAATATGTGTTGTGCTCGGTGTCGTAACCCCGTCCTGGTGAAGATGCTCTCCACCCAGAGGTGAGGGTGCTGATAGAAAAAACAAGGCACCTTGCCCTGCTGACACCAGACAAACTGACATCAGATGGAGCCACATGTTCTGCCTCAGGGGCCTGCTGGGCCTAACAGCTGTCAGTCGAGCCAAGGACAGAGGGAGAGAAGCCCCAGGTTTACAAGCCAAAACATGAGCAAACAAGCAATCAGCTTAAGAATTAACTATAGCTTAGGAGAGAAAGCCTTTGTAGAAATGGTACCATCAAATTTTATTTGTTTGGCAATGAGCATACAAACCTATGAATTTATATTTCCACACTTTTTAAAAAAAATAAACTATACTGATGAAGATACTCTATTTCCAAAATGTGAAGACTTTCTAAAAAGGCCTCCTTTGTATAGAAGGAAGTAATTCAACCAGCTATAGTTGGTATTCATCGTGTCTTCCTCTAATAAACAGTCTATGGAATGAAGACGATGCCCTTCTGTTGGGACAAGCAGCTGTAAGAGGGTCGTTTGGGAGCTGGTAAAGAAACTATGATGAACAGGAAGGTTTTTAAAATGCTTGTAATGGCTATCCACGAAATCGAGACAGGTCCATGAATTTCTTCTCGGGATGTAATACATTTGGAACATTTAATATTTTTCTTTCATCCCACTCCCTATCTTGCTCTCTCTTCCTCTATCTTTTCAATTGGTTTGAGTTTAGCTATTTCAGGGATATGGAAAGGATGAAATATAGGTTTTGGTTTTCTGCCCATCCTCTCTTTCAGGGAGCAGTTACTGTGCCAAGCTCTGGGTACATTTCTCAATCTTTATGACTCAAACATTAGATTAAGGCTGAGCTTTTTTGAAAAATTTATTTATTTTTTCATTCCACTGATTTGGCAAGTGAATGCTAGTCTGCATTATTTATCATAATAAATATGAGTTTCTTTTTTTTTGCTTTTTTTTTTTTTTTTTTAAACTCAGCTGTGGATGCATGTGCAACACACCCATGGCAATTACAAACAAAAATTCAAGTAATACGGCACAGCTGTTTTCAAAACAGCGCATTTGTTTTTTTCTCTGAAGTGCCAAAG
>JAPZDV010000011.1:5967757-5989885 GCA_029814665.1 Acanthurus lineatus | reverse complement strand
ATGTTTTTCTGATCTTCTGGCCATACTGTTAATGTATTATATTCTTAAGTTCGGTCAAGATGAGGTAACATTGTTGTCATGATTAAGGCTGAAGTCCTGTAATTTCTCATAATGTCACCATTTACATAACAATACACTCTTAGAACTACTGTCCAATCCTTTTTTTTTCCTGAGTGCTGACAGGTGGAAGTAGATGACAACCGTTGAAATCAGAAATAGGGAAAACATGAAGGGTGTCCTTGCTCTTTGGGTGTAGAATATACCATATAATTGCAACATCACAGGTACAATTCAACCCCACTTGCTCAAGGATGTCACTCTTGTCAACTATCAATCAAAGCTCAAAAGCCACTAAATAAAGCAGAAACTCCTTCCATGTTATAGGTCGCTGATCACATTCAAATAAAAAACAGTATTGTGACCTTCACTGTACCCCCTGTGTCTGTCTCACGCTGTGCTGACGTCATGTTGTACCACTTGAAATAGTACGACAAAGAAGTGAGCAATCACTTTATCATGCAACTCAAGATTGTGTTATGGCAGAATAATTGCTGTGGTATTAGTCATTTGAAGTTTAAAAAAAAATCTTAACAGTCAGTATAACAATATAACCATAAAACTTCGCATAGAAATAAATAACAGAGTGGCTGATGTGAGGACCACATGCTTGTTAGCTTTTTTGGGGTGTATTCAACATGCCGGTTATAATCTGAGCAACCATAAATTAAATGCTACATGCTGGTATTGTGCTGGCTATTGAAAGAAAGTGGCCAGCCTGTTTGCTGTGCACTGGTGCACAACATAGACAAAATAAAAAAGGAAGAACTGCTATGGTTGTGTTTTCCCCTTTGAAATGTTCTGCCATGTTGTTGAATGTCAGGCTGCCTCCTTTGATTGATTATGTTGCCTTTTACCAGACTGTCCCAGTGCCCCATCACCACCCAGAGGAAGAAACGCTTTGAAATATGACGATCTGGGTGGTCTGTGACATCCAGGGATTGTCACTGAGTGTTGGCTCTGTTCTTGCTGTAGTCCTCATCACCATACCCCACTCTTAGCATAATGAAGGTTTGCATTTGCTATTTTTTTCTCTCCTCTTCGCCTGCCTCCCCTGCAGACAGACACATGTTAATACAAGGTCTACCTGCTGAGATCAGACATGTTGAGCATTGAATGGGGAATTCCCCTCAAGGCCTCCATCCTCTCTTGGGAGCACACCTAGGATGCCTCTGAACTTTTCCACAGCGCTCCCACACTCAAGCTGTGGGATCTCTGATGACTTAGTCCTTGTCTGCTCACCTCTCTACAGGAGCCGACCTCAGGAGGCTATGCTGCCCTAATAGTTACTCAGCAGGCAGCTCACAGAGGGCAAGATTCTGTTTCTATTTCTGAGGTGGATGTGTTTGGAGTCAAAAATTTGCTCAAGTGATGTGGTGGAACCCAAGGGCAAATTCTTCACTACCTTATAGCTCTATGCTCCTTTTCAAGGTCAGCAGCTGGTGCAAGTGTTATATTTAATTACATATATGCAACATACTGCTAATTTTACAGCAGCCCCATGACTACATCAACTGTTTCCATTGATTATGATGTGGCCCATGAATAATTCTACATGTTTGCCAGGAGTGTTGTTGGTTCAGTAATTTACAGTAGACAGCACTGAGAAAGTAGACCTATGAGAAAATGCACAATGATGAAGTACACCATAGGTAGCTAATTATGGGCCCAAGGCAGACAGTTAAGGGTACTTATAGTCACAACAACACAGCAGAGCAAATCATTATGTGCTGACCGAACCAGATCCCTTTGCTAGTGCAACAACTTGATTAGTAACCAGAACATCATGAGGCCTCATTTTGTCTTACCTTGCCTTTAGATAGCCCTTAGGCTAATAATTTTAGTGAGTGATTAGTACATTAGCAATAAATTTGAGGGGTTCTAAGCAAATCTTCATATGCTGGATTAAAATGAATAGGCAGAATTTACAATCTTGCATGTGAATAAAGATAACAGTCAATGACCCAATTCACATTCAAGTAGTAATTTTATTGTAGTTATTAAATTAACATTCTGCAAATGTTTCATAAGAGAGAGGGAATAAACACACTGTCCATGAGGGCTTCTGTCCTTTGAAGAGGCATTTCAGGGCTTTTCAATATGAAAAGGTCAAAGAAAGTGTATAACAGAATCTACTGAGAATAGCTAAAGACTTAAGCAATCACACTTAACAGATATGAAGCATTTAATTATGTGAAAGCCAATGTAAAGATGGGAGATAGGATCCGCCTTAGTTGAGATCCTGTCTAGACATCCACCTCTAAGAATAGAACTAGGAGGTGGAGCATGTAACCTCTCCACTGAACCCCCCCCCCCTGCGAACACTGTAGTGGTAGCATTGTGCAGTGATCCTACATGATGTAAGGTTTCTAATTTGACTACATTCTATCATCTAAATTATATAAAAATATTTTAGTAGCAAGCTTTTTTTCATTAAATTGCAGGGTAGTAAATCTTATGGTTGCACTGATGGGTTTAATTTTCTTTTGAATAAAAACAAAAAAGCTAAGAAATTATTATATGACTTAAAAAAAAAGCTGTTTTGATGTATTGGATGAGAGGGAGTGAGAGCAGGACCAGTGGCCTGTTCTGAAGGAGGCATCAAGTTCTGAAGAGCTAGATTGTGAGATTAAGAAGTTTGCAGTCAAGGTTTTCAGCTGGAGAGCCTTTCCAAACACAGTTTTCTGAGGTTAATGCACCAAAACTACTTGTTTTGGTTCATGAAAAGAGAAAATTGAAAACAGCTGTTTTACTGAAAGTGGGCAGATATTGGAGGCATAGTGTGTTTGTTTTTTCTTTAATATTTGGACCCCCCCCCCCAAAAAAAAACAAAAAACAAAAAACAAAAACCTGAAGTACTTGAGATAGTAAGCTTTAAATCCTACCTTTTCTTTTCCACAGTGTCTTGTGAATAATTTAACTATCCCTCTATTGAAACTAATGGCCTTTTTATTATGCATGTATATTTATTCAATTATTAATTTTTTTATTGCCTGAGGCAGCTGTGTAGGTCCTGAAGGGATGCTCTCTGCAATTCCACCAGATCAAGACTGTTCTGTCTGTGATGTAATGTTTCAGAGCGTCCAATTTAATTTAGACCTATTTCAACATCTGCCAACCTCTGTCTCCCAGAACTGTCCTCCAGAGAGGAAAGTTATAGCTTAGGTCAGGCCATATCCAAACATGCATACAGAATGCACATAGAAGCAACCTCAGCACATAATATCTCCTGTTTGCCAGGCACTTATGTCTTCTGGGATCAAATATGTCATTGTAAATGACAACACCTTTTAAAAAAAAAGAATAAAATTATATAAAATATATATTTTTTTTTTTCAGGGAAAAAAATAAAACCATGTTTATCTGCTTCTATTTCCACAGGCATAGCAAAACTCTCAGAGGAAATCAAATGCAAGGCAAAGGTTATTGCAAATGGAGTGTTTATCAGTGTGATGTGGCATAGGAATATGTAATGCAATACATGCAATGTGAACAACAAAGGTTGTATGGCTTGCAAAAAAGTTCAAGTTCTGCATGTTTTAGCTGAAGTTTGGACCCAAAAGCGGACACTGAGACAGGGGACAGGGTTTAAGATGGGATTTATTGTAGTGATATTGGGGGGAGGGGGGTCACTGCAGGCAGCACTGGAGCTTGCAGACAGGTGTGGCTCGTAACACTGGGCAGGGTGAGCACAGGAGAAGCACGGGGCACATGACTGTTGAATGATGGAGATCACAGGGCTCAAGTGTATTGGGGAACTATGGTGGAGGCACAGGTAGAGACTAATGGAGAAACACTGGTGGAGAGTGAGGCTTTCGGAACAAGGTAGATGATAGTAAGAGCCTGAGACATGGTGGCTGGGATGATAAAGCTTGAGGCTGAGAGCACACAAAGAGAAGCACAAGGTCAGACACACAGAGCAGCAAAAACACAGACAGTGACTCAACTCAAGAGTAACACTGGAGACTTTGACCAACTACACCACTGAGCAGCAGAAACAACATGGCAGTAAGTCCTCTGCAGTCCACTATCTACATACTGAGCTTGATTATGATGAGACACAGGTGCGTCAGAGCCAGCTCTCCAGTCACCTGGAAAGCCACACCCAGCCTCTGCTAAAAAAGGACACACAGGAAAAGCCCCACACAACTCTATGGTACACAAGAAACACACCAGAAACACAATAGAAAATCCTCAACCACCACACAGCACCCTTTGTTGCCTCCATTCCTGAATAATATAACAAGGATAGTGGTGAATGTGCAATTTCCACCCTGAGCTTTCTCTCAAATGAAGTGCAGGTCAAAATACAGAAGTGGTTAAATAAATAAACTAAAAAAAAATAAAAAATAGGTCTCTTTGTGCATCATTCAGTCATGAAACATGGTGAAGGCAATAAAGTTGCACAGAGTGTCAAGAATAACACAAAATATTAATGTAAATGTCTCTGAACATTATGTGTATTTTTTTTTTTTTTTTACTTAAAAAGCTGTGTGACTGTGTTGGAATGTAACAGTGCAGTGCTGTCAAATAGTGTCTCTGGCTTGTTCATTCTTTTTTTAACCAATTTAATAAGTTTTAAAGAAAACAAAAAGAAAGAATTTCATTTATTGAATGAGTTTTGCTTCATGTACTTAAAGACCATCAGTTGTGCATCAGATATGCAGTGATTATGGGTCGGTGGACCTAAAAAAGAGAATCAGCACATTTTCCAATAGAACAACCTTTAAAGTAATATAACACTCTCAGCACACCTCAAACAACTTATGCTGTGCTTGCATCAAGAAGTCTTGTTGCAGTTATCCTGACCTGGCACAGCTCTTCTTTCACTTCTTTGTTTACTAATGGGAATGGGAAACAACTTTAATGCAGTTGATGCAAAGGATGCAGTTCAGTGTTTTCTGTCTCATAACTGTCTCTTACTGCAACACAAATATATAAGAACTTTTTTTTTTGTTCCCTCCAAGGTCAGCACAGTCAAGACAGTTTGCTATTGATCAGCAGTGTAAAATCCCATGAATTTTTTACAGAAGTTGAATTTGACATAGAACTTTTGCAGATTTACATCACCCACATACACAACCACTTCTTATGCAATATATTATTGTTTTATTGTGTCTTATCCTTAACATATCCCTTTTTGAGCAACTTGTATTGTAGTCTTTTTGAGAAGAAGTACAACTTCTTAAATAGAAGAAACACAGGTCAGATTCAAGATGATGGTTCTAAAGACATGAAGGTTAAGAGGAAACATGGTTTAGAGTTTTTTTCCTTGTTCTGATGAAATAGGTACAAAAAAAATCACTCAGAGAAAATGTGGTTTTTGCAAATAAAAAGAGGATAACCAACGAAAATAGTTGGTTAGATTTGGCATTTAACTTTACATAAACAACCATTTTCCCATTAACATGTACCTATGGTGCATTTCTGCTTGAGGTAGCATTTCTTCTTATATGAACAATAATATTATGTGATTGATAACTTTGTCTGTATTACAAATGATTTAGTCCAGGTGTTTCTGGCAATGGACTTACTTAGTGTCTGTTCTTTAAAGTGAAAGCAGAGGGTCCAGGGAGGCAGCAGGGTTAGAGGAAAGGATTGAAGGAAGTTGACAGCGCAGCCTGCGGCAAAGAAGATGTCAAGCTGGGTCAGCAGCTCCACTTGGGGAAACAGACTGCTGAGCGGGAGAGGCAGAGAGACTTCGGATGTTCACACGATGTATGATCCATCTTCTACAAACTAGAGAATCAAACTGGAGAACCACCGGCGTTGGAATTTGGGAGGGATGGATTTGCTTAGTGTTTCTTGCTTTATGGTCAGGCCTAGATAGATCTCACGTTAAGTCTAATCTGGATCTGACTGCTGGAAAAAAAGGAAGCTGAAAAGCCTCGATTATAGACAAGGGAGAGGATCTTGCCAAAGCTTGGACTGAGAAGAGTTTGAGGGTTGATCTCTGATAGATAAACAGGATCAGACTTAGACTCTAACAGGAAGAAGGGTTCAGTCTCAGATAAAGTCAGGTTCAGACAGAGAAGCAGAGGGCAGTTAATTCCTTTAAAAAAAGAGTGCTCATGGGTTTGTTAAGTGTATAAAAGCAAAGATAGGCCTATCCAATCAGATACTCTGGCTTACAATATTCTAATGCATATTTAGACTAAATGAAAATTTGCATAATTATCTAAATAGCTTCTTTGACATTTTGGTGTTCATAATCAACTATATCTGAAGCAATATACAGCATTTTTTTTGAGAACCACTCTACAAAGCAGCATTAATAACAACATTGAAAGCAGAAGTGGTAGTTATGTTCTCTTTAATTCTCTCTGTCTAGCTTCCTGCCTGTGGCAGCTGGATATGGTCTCTGTTGATAATTAATCAAGACAACTTCTGGCATGGTCACAGGAGTCTGTTCTGTAGGGGTGCAGTGTGTAGTGACCCATTGACTAATAAGGTCCCATGAGGTGAAACTGCATCAGAGCGTTAGGAGCCTGAAATCTGAAATCCTGCACTCATCTTCAGCTTCCTCTGGGAGAAAAATAAAGAGATTTAAGACATGCATGCCAAAGATTTAATGCACATAATATATTCATTTTATCTAATCTATCTGTCAGTCTCTCTCCTTGGCTGGCTGTCTATCCCTCTATGTCATGGTGTTTGACAAAGTGTCAGTAAAGGATGATGAATGAGAGAAGGTTGGCTCTAAACATTCCATTTCTGTTATTATATTTGAAAAAGGATAAACTTTTAGTGACATGTTTGAAAAAAAATGTAATTACAAATATTAGGACACAAACTAATTAAATTTTATGCAATGGCTTTAAGGAAGAACAAACAAACTGTATACAAACAATCAAAATAAATCAGTAAATATTAATAGATAAAGAAAGACCCTGTCTAAAGATTGGTGCAAAAGTGACCTCCAGGGTCATTAATTGCAGACATTGTGATGGTACAAACTCCACACAGTCATGATGACTTTTGACTTTTTTAAAGCTTTGGACCAAAAAGAAAATAATGCCTTACAGACAGGTGCTTCCCAGCTTTACAGTATTTTATGGCCCCTAGTGCAATGCAGTACAATTCATCAGTATTCTGTCATCTGAGGATAAAACACTGATTTTTTTCTTTAATCCAAAACATGGCAGTAAACAAAACATACTGTGCTTGCATTTTGCCTTCAAACCAACAGCTGAAAAGATTTGTCATATAGCCATTCAACTATCTCATCCCCCTTCCCGAGGTAACACAATATTCTTGGTATATTTATCTAGTTTAGTTTTTTTTAATTCATGAAGGTGTCACAAGTTAGCTCTCCCTTTGGTCGTACCGCAGATAAAACACCCCTGTGACCCATGTTTTTAAGCTGTCTGGGGAGCTTTTTAGTATGCATGAATGTAGTATTAACCCACTGAACTGATGTAGTAAATGCCTCAGGGTTTGGAAGAAACTGAGGGGCTAGTTCACTGTTTTTGTGGCAATTAGCCCAACCACTACTATTTATGAGGCTCTGATGGCAGAAAAGTCTTTAAAGAAAGTTATTACACCAAGACACTGACTTTCTTCTCAGATAAAGAGTAACCTTTATGTAGAAATAAAACATTTGACTCTCACCTATGTTGGTCTTTAAAATTGTACATGTGCTTTAAGTTTAGTGGTTAACCTTTTCAAGATTTTGAAATGGGGCGTAATTTACTGTGACCTGTTGTAGTATCATAAAAAAGGTAAAAAATGGTGATGTAAGATTAAATAATGTTTAGTTTTTCACTGAAAAGGCAAAAAAACTGTCTACAGTCATGCTAGTGATTCTATGAAGTTGCATGCAAGCACAACAATGGTTTGAGCTAAACTGAATGCTAATGATGATATGCAGTATTAATACTCACCACATTTTTGATCCTAATGTAGCATGTTAGCATGCCAAAAAAATTCCAAGTTGCCCTTAGACACAAAGTAAAGCCCAATGAAAATGTTGACTATTGAGTTTGTCATGTATTAGAGCTTAAGCCAAGGTAGTTTTTGAGCCGCTGTGAACCACGAGTGATTGATAAACATCGCTGTCCAAAGAGCAGTAAAGCTAGCCTGGATAAAATCTAAAACATTTACGCCATCTGAACCCAATAGCCTACCAGGTATCAGTTACCAGTTATCACATAGATTGTGACCTCAAGAAGTGTTGTTACCTTTATACACCTAAATTTACAATCACATAGATTCAGAATCTGAAATGGATCTTACTCCGCAGCACAGAAAAAAAAATTTAAGTACAGGCTCATACTCATCCTGCAGAGGGGCACTGGTGCTATCTCATGAATCTGCCATACCTTTGCATTATTTTCCCGTTATTGGCAGTTTAAGTTAGGGATTAGAATAAATAAATAAATAAATAAATAAACAGATTTTTGTATTTCTTCTCTCAAAAAAATCCTTTAACCTTGTGCTGCTGGTACTTTGATGTGTGAGGAGCAGCTGTTTACCAAGCTAATTGTACAAAACCACAAACCCCATCACGACATCCACTGACACAGCAGACTTTGATTTAATTTTAGCTCGCTTTCTTCTTAGTCACATGGTTGACTCTGTCACAGCTAATTTGTGTCCTAAAATAGGTCTTTGAAGATCTGAACAGGAAAACACTGCCATGAAAATCAGAAGTATGGATGGAATGATTGATGATTTATGCATAGCTTGATTTTTAATACGGATGGCAGTTAGAAAAAAAAAAGAAAGGAAAGTACTCAAGGACAAAAGTGTTTCTCTGTCTGTCTATTTTGAAACCATTTTGAAATGGAGTTATGATAAAGAAATAAACCAAGAGAAAAAATAAGTCATGGAGGAACATACAAAAAAGACGTTCTTTGAAAGTCGTCGTAATGCTTGTCAGCAAAATGTTCTTCAAACTTGGTCACTGTATTAGCCAAAAAATTATACTGAACTAGCTTAACAACATTGTAAAAGCCCACTTACTGCAAATTTGATATCACTATTATCATATAATATGAAAACCCTAAATGTTCCAGTGAGTATTGTTCTCATTATTTCCATTATTTTTTTTACCTCACTTCCATAAATCCTCCTGAATTAGCTTCTCAGCTTAGTTTTATATCAATCACTATACTTCACAATAGCGCCTCCTTTTTGACTGCAGCAATAGAGAAGTACAACTGAAAAATTTAAAAAAATCTGACCTTCAAAAGATAGGAAATATTGGACATGGCAGAGGAAAGAAGTTTAAGGGCAGTCATTAAAACAACATGGTTCCTCAGGAGAATATGGGCAAGGAGAGGCTATCCACAGCACAGATTAGATTTTGCCGCTCTGAGCTTATATGGGGGATGAACCGCAGACACAAATCTTAGCATATGTTGGCTTGTGGGCACAAGGGAACAGAAAACTCTCGCCTTTATCCTGGGAGAGGCACGAAGGAGAAGTCACCTTGATTAAATTAGTTGTATATGAAAATGAGGTTATGCCTATCGGGAGTATGTGACAAGGGTTTATAAACCTCGCCTTTCACAACCCCGTAAGAATGACTTTTTTAATTTCCTTCTTTTTTGTGGCAAGTTTTATTTCTCCCTCTGTCTTTTGTCCCACAAGGCCTTTGTGTGTCAGGATCAATGTAGAATTCTCATTTGGTTACTGTCCCTTCCACTTATTCACACTGTAAGATTCAATTAGCGTCTTCCAAAACAGATCCTCCTAAGGATTTTCACTCCCTTTTCTTCCCCCCTTTTCCCCTCTCATCGCATCTTTAGCCTACCTCTGACGCAATTTAGCCTTTTGTCCTCCGCTTTTGTACGATATTCTACAGTCCATTGACGCCTCCAGGAAATGCTGCATTTGCTAAAGCCCCATTCAAATCTGAAATAGATCAATCCGTTCTATTCAGATGACATGTTCGTGTACTGTAACCTTAGTGATTTGTTCATTTTTCAAACAAATTGAAATGATTACAGATGGCAAATTCTTAAGTGTGACTAAATTACACTCTGACAGTATAATAGAAGAGTTGCAGCTATGGATAATAGAGGGAGATTTTTTTTCCTGTCATCTCTGTTCCATCTCAGCTGTAGCAGACGCTTGTCTAACTGTTTTCTTGTCATCTGTTTCTGACGTGCACTCAAGCTAATCTAACACTGCTTTGTCCGCTCTGTGGTGTCCCTGCAATGCTGCTGCTCTGCTTATTTTTAAACACCGTTGCCGCTCACGAGCAAAGTCACCTACCAATAAGTATGATCATGTTTGCAAGCTCTCCCCGACCACCGGCAACAATCTACAACCGAGTTTGACAGCTGTTTGTTTTACTTCCTGTTGGTAGAACAGGCAGATGATTGAGTTTTGTTGTGTCTGTGATGAAACATTACAGAAAGGTCTCCCAAGGAAATACGTGTTTTTCAAGAGTCTCTGGACAGGAGCCATATATACATGGAGAAATATGCCTGTATCAGAGGTCACAAAACTGAGATGTTGATGATGATCAAGCCTTTAAACTAGGAGCACTTACTCATAAAAGTTACAGCTTGCACCTGCTACATGCATGTTACTACCTCTTCCTCTGAACACTGCTCTTGCTTAAGTGCTATCTTTCAAACATTCACGTTCCATGTTAGTTGGCTGACGGAGCTGCTGTGCAAAGTATACTCTCATAACAATGTTGCACTTAAAAGTTATAACTGTTGAATGATCCAATAAATTTCTAAGACGTTCTATAAGCTAGAAACAGATGAGAACTTTATTTTGGTGATGTTGTATAATTAGGACTGTATTTTGTCTTTTCTGTCAGGGGGTTGATCGAAAAAAAAAGCCTTGCATCGTTTAATTCAGAATATTTTTACTTAAGCTGTGCTTTCGGTATCAAATAAAAAAAAAAAACTGTCAACTCCATAACATGGAGAAGCCTGAAGCACCCGTCTCAGGCCAATTTGATTACTTTTCTTGCTTTTGGTTTTTTATGAAAAGCATGTGATAAAAGTAAAGCAGAAAACTTCATTGACAAACAAAACATTTAATTAAAACCATATCAATTCTCGTGTAACTATCTGAAACATAAAAAAAAACAAACAAAACTAATAGAGCTTGTTTTGAACTAGTTAACAGAAAACTTGGCCTGTATTGGAGTGTTGTGTCCATTATAAAAATAACCAAGTCACAAATCTACATATGAAGTAAGTAAATGAGTAGAGTTTATGAAAAAAAAAACAAAAAACAAAAAAAATAGTCTAAACTACCCGACCCGCTCTCTAAAATGTTATTTCCTGCAGCGGAAAGGACAAATACTTTGACCTTGGCTGTTATATGCAGTCAGGACTGGGAGCTCACAATTTCTTGGCAATTGGTTTTCCTGGAATTAAAGTCTCCTACCAAGAGACACTGCAAATATTGCACTCATGAGCAAACAGGAAAACATTTTTTGGGTCACTTGAATGTCACTGGGTCATATAAGTTAATGCAACTTATTGATTATGTATTGTGTGAGATTTGATGCACATTTTACTGTACTTTTTAACCTTTGTAGAAGTTAAATTAAAAAAAAACACAGCATCAGGAAGGGATTATAGAAAAAACTCAATTAGAATCCATTAGTTTTATTTGTGCCCAACAAAAATCTCTTGATAAAAGCTTGTGGGACTTCTACATTCCTCCCAATGTTATATGTGTGTTACATTTGTTCCATTACATGTATTATAAAAATGTCAAAAAATCAGCTAAACTCAATGTTTTACTTTTCAAACACTTCTCACAAATGTCCTTCAAATCATGGCTAAATTTAAGTGCATGGAGTTCTTGCAGTAGTCATTGTGTACTCAATAATTTCAGGTTTTCAGGGACACACTATGCTGCATTTCCCACCGGAGCATATTCAGAGAAGATAAA
Source organism: Acanthurus lineatus (assembly GCA_029814665.1). NCBI lineage: Eukaryota > Metazoa > Chordata > Actinopteri > Acanthuriformes > Acanthuridae > Acanthurus > Acanthurus lineatus. The sequence goes on along the minus strand of JAPZDV010000011.1, from coordinate 5,977,957 downwards.
AGTACCTTTCTGTGATGTAGACTCAGCTCACCGATGAGACCGAGGCCTGAGGGAACTTAATTCTTCCCTTTCTGTACGGAGACATGCAGTCCTCTTCTCCTTCTCCTTCACCAGAATTGGAAAATAATTGTCGTTCTTACACCTTAACTTTCTACCTTTAAAGTCTTCTTTTGCCTTACTGTTCCATTTTGTATAAATTCCTACCCGTTTTACTGATATTACCATCTTTATTTGTTCTTTTTTCCCACGTTTTTTTCTCCCTTTGTTTTTTTTTTTTTTAGCTCTCTCATTGTTCTTCCTCCCTCATCACTTTTATTTCTCCATTGCCTTTTTCTCCTCAGGCCAGTTACGCTTTTACAGACATTGACAGGCGCACCTGTTAAAGTCCAGCAGGACTCAGGAGTTTTGGACTGTGAAATCAGCAAATGTTTGATGATTCTGCAGTTGACTTTGAGCCAGATATGTTGATTAGGTTGAACATAATTGTTCAGCTTTGTTTCTTATTCTCCTTCTGTTCCCTTCAAGAAAAGTCAATGTTATTAACCTTTCATTCTTTTTAGATGTACACAAAGCATGAATATTGTGGATTGTGTGTAATTTAAAGCAATCGAAGAATTATATTTCTTGCAGCAACTCTGCAGGATTTACTAACATTAACTACATTAAGATAAAAGGCAATTTTGTCCTTAGGATATTATTGGAAGGGAAGAAATACAATATGTCTGTATATCCACAGTGCTTGCAATGTCTTCTTTCTCACAATAGCAAGTAGTTGTCTAGTATACTTAAGTGAATGGTGCTGAAAATACAGATAGTGTGGGTCTTAGAAGAAGTTTGTTTTCTCCTCTCCTCCTCCCCTGGGGAGGCTGGGGAGGTGTTCTTTTTTTGTTGATGTGCATGGTGTTGCTGTGTGTTATACATTGCCTGCCTTTTCTTCTCTTGCACATTTGTCAGGCAAGCAGAAATGCTTGCTTTCAGTAGGCGGGAGTGCTAAGAAATTTACACCCAGGAAAAAACAAAAAAACACGCCCACTTCCCAAGCTTGGCTGCCCTTGAGATTTTTGTGCTGCATACTGGCACTGTGGGACAAAGTCTGAGATGAGAAACTCCAGTTTGTCTTTCATCAGCCAATAACCACCGGCACAGATTTGTGCATGCTTGCTGCACCGGGAAAACACACTTGACCCCGGTGCATATGATAATATGCAGGTAAGACTCTGCAATTTCACCACAGCAAGGTTTAAATTACCTGCACAAGTCAAGATTTAAAGTCAGGTTGACCTTTGTTGACCTCCTTCCTAAGAGGGAAGTGGAGTTAGCAGCAGGACCAAACATACAAGGGAGGTAGAACAAAAATTTTGATATAAAAATAGATGTTTTTCACAGCAGGCATACTTGTGATAGTAGGAAAGCACATTTTTTTCTTATAACATCAATGAAGAAATAGTCATGATTCTCTTCTGTTCAAGTGTATAAATAACTGATGTAAAAACATATGTCTGTTATTTTCCAACTGTCATATTTCAGCAAATAAAACAATTTAAGATTCAGAACTGATTATAGTTAATTAAAGGTTGATTTAAAGTTTTAATTATGAATGGCAGAATTTAATAATAGTAATATTCCTGAAAGAAAAAGGCTTTACAGCACTAGTCAAAAGTTTGCACATTTTAAAAGGGAAAGTGTATCAAAACCTTTGAATAAAAATACAAGACAGGAGTACAAGATGTTAATATAATTTGTTAATTTATAATTTGTTAATATAATTTCAAATGACAAACAAAGTGCTATATGTGGTATCAGCTAAAAAGTAATGTATGCTTTTTCTTTATACATCAGTCCTCAATTCTCTTCCCTTTCTGTGGATCTTGCTCAGCCAATCCATGAGCAGATCCTGGCAAATGTGATTCTTAAGGCCTTTTAAAATCTCCTGATGGGTGCAGGTATTAACACAAACTGCGAACACAAAGGCCACAGCCTCCTGTATTATCTCCCTCTCACAGAGGGGGGACGCAGGACATTAATCACTGCAAAGTCACACCTCAACACACAAGCACATACACACATATACAGTAGTACTTTATAGCCAGGGCCGATTCAGTCAAACATACAGTATATAAGCAATGCCTGGGTCACTGCTAGAATTTTTTAAAATATATTCGACCTTCTTGACAGAACATTATAATCCCAAGCTCTAATGACATCTAGTTAGAAAAAACGGAATTAATATTTCATTGGCTGCATAATTACTAATAAAACAAGGACAAAGGGCGAGCGCAAAGTCATCAAGTCCAAGGGAAAACCTCTTGCACACATTTTTTTTCTTTTTTTCTTTTTTTTAAAATTTGAAACAACTAGAAATGTGTCACATGGAAAAAGTATCTGCACTTCTAAAGGTAAAAACAAAGGCTTGTTGCACAAACACATGAACTTTTTTGGCCATGCAGTATTTAAGGCACATTTTACATAGATGTGCACGCCTTTCATAATTTATTACAATTTTACATAATTTCACACCATTTCATGTTTAATGCAGTGCAGGCAGTTTTTCTTCTCTGTCATATTCTCTGCAGCCACTACTCTTCTGTCACAGATCGACCAAGAGATTCTTCTCCCCCCCCTGACCATTTTACTGTGCAAAATAACTCAACAATGGGGAGTGGGTGCAGGGTTCCTTGAGATGTACTCACTAAAACCTGGTGTAATTATACAGGCAGACTGCTGACTTTGGGTAAAATGATGAGAAATGAGCTTCTGATGAAGACCTTGCCTGGAGCAGCATGGTGAATTTATGTCCTCTCCCGTTCCCCCAACCCCCCCTACAGTCGAGGTGGGAGAGAGAACAGTGGGAAAGCGGGAAGAGAAGGAGAGATGAGGGAGGGAGAGAGGTAGGAAAAAAAGGACAAACGCACTAGATTTTAATAAGCAGTTGTCACAGCAGATAGCCTGGCCCTATATAACCATGCAGAAGCTCTGCCAGCGGGCCCTGAACGCAGCCCTGCTCCTCTGGGGCTCCCTAAGGACTCGTAGTCGCAAAATAAAACTTCATGGCAGGACGATACTGTCCTGTACAGCCAAGGTAAGCCTTTATCTATGTGCTGACCTTGTCAACCATATCTGTCATAATGCTTCATGACTCTTACCCCTAAAACAAACCCCCTGACCCTCCACCGAAAACAGAACCCTCATTATTTACTGTCTATTAGAGATCACTTATACTCCTGACTAAAAGAACTTTTTTATTTACTTATGTGACTTTTTTAACACTTTAATTTAACTGTCCTGTGTCTATAAACAAAATAAAATAGCTTCTGATAATCAGAAAATATTCATTAATAGTATTATTCTGTTCTCATTAAGAACACAGTGGTATGTAAACTACGTCTGTGCTCCTCTCAAGATGGTAAGTCAAAGTATTTCTGTGCTGTGTCACAACATCTGCTATGCTTTATTAAATAATCCTTATTTGAGTCTCCGTACAACACTTATCTGCTTACACAATAAAACATTTCTTAACCTGAGAAGCTGAAAACGAACACACTGACTGTAAACCAAACATGGCAAATAACAGATTATGTTATTATTTTTTTCCAACTTAAAAAATGACTTTAAAGTTCAAACATACACCCATTTTTAAAAAACCCAAATAAGGTTCAGTTCTCTCACGCAGCTGCCACGTTTTTGCTAATCACATTGTTTCCTTACTGAAATGTATCGCGGACTGTCAGGGGAAATCACTGTCACTGCGGATGCAGACTACAGAGACTCCTCCACAGTGTGAAAAATAAAGCCATTGTTGAATTCAAAAAGGCTGGATTTGATTGATGTGCTCTGTGTGATTAACAATCCCACAAAGCCTCAGCATCACCGACAAAAAATCCTAATGGATTTGTTTGTGCTGCGTGTAATACACTGTATTTGACTATGCCGCAGAATATCATTGTGGAGGTGGAAAGCGATGTCGACTGATAAACATGTTGTTTACACCAAAATGTGATTTAAAAAACATGTTACTTCAGTTGAGTAATGGAAATCATCAAATGTGCTATGTCGGCTGTCATTCAGAAGTTCACTGCATGTCAGCATTTTGCAACGGAGGCCTGTGTTGTCACTACACTCTGCTGCACTACATGGATGATAAATTGAAGCCCCCAACCTGGCTATTATTATGTGAATTTTGTACATTATACATCAGTTAACCAAGCAGATGAGCCAGGAGAACAAGAGACGTCTGCATTTTGAAGTTGTGTGAGTAATATTTCAGTTGCAAATACAAAAGTGGAATGATTTTATATCCTGGGACTGGTCACATCAGCCCCTAAGACTTTTATCAAAAATCCCTTTTTTTAATCAAAAATCCATTTCTTTCAATGTAAGCCAACAGTGGAGGGCACATTTTGTTGCAATTCCACTTAAAGGTAAACTTAGCTCAACTGTAAATGACAAATTTACACCGTTGACAGTACTGATGTGATGGAAAGTCTGATGTGGAGGAAGGTAAGTTATTAGCTACCAAGGATGTATGGTAAGGAAAAAGTTTTTATTTAACTGAACCCTTACACATCCACTGGGTTGCAGGTGATCCACTGAAACTACTGACTAAACAAAATTAATTAAGATTAAGGTGTTATGTTTTCGCCTTTTTTGGACATGCTTGACATTTTTCCTTTTGTTTGATTATCCAGTAAAGAATTCACTAATGCAACAATATATTTTTTGGCTTTATAGTTGGGTTTTTTTGTGAAAAGCTTTTCCAAGCTATTTCAAATAGGCCCCAAAGGGTGGAAGTTTAAGAGTTAATTACCTTTTTAATTATCCATCAAGTTAATCCTGAATATATTGCAAGTAGTCACAACTCCACAAAGCTCCCAGCACCACATATTTCAGGAATACATGCAAATGAATTTATTTATCCCACCTTCTGGAGCAACTTTGACAATTTTGGAACTAAAACTATGGTCTGCATTTAACCCTTCTTTAAACTGTGCAGCTGATCATCACCCTAAACATGACTAAATACTTTCAAGTTGACTATAGCTCAACTGATTGTCCACTACATGGTGTTGGTGATTCAATCCTCATCTGGGCCACACGTGGAAGTGTTCTTGAGAGACACTGAACCCTGAAACTGCTTAATGATTGAGTCAGTCCCTTCCGTGGTAGATTCCCTTGTTATGTAAGTAGGGATGAGAGACACACAAGTGCCCTGAATATAAATGCATGCAGCTTAACTAGATTTAAACTACGGAGGTGGTGGACCACAAAACACTCATGAGTTGGCCAAAGAGTTTAGTGTTAAGTCAAAATCTCAATAAAAACTTTACAAAATGCACAACATTGTTTTTGTCGTTGTTGTTTTCTTTCTTTCTTTTTTTTCCTCCAGTGCACACACTTTGATTTTAGAGACATAATATCCCTGGCAACTGCACATGAACTGGCAACCATACAGGCATCTAATGATACCCACAGTATGAATTATCAGAGAAATTATATAGCGCAAATGGGAGACAGAGTGCATCTCTTTGTTATCCCACAATAAGGAAAGCAGAAAATCAGTAATAGCATTGTGTACAACACCATTAGTCAAACAATAGGCAACTGAACCAGCCTTTGTAAATCATTAGCTTGGTGAGCAAATGGCTTTCAGACATAAAACAGAAAGCATTGTGTTATTTCACTCAACAATTATTTACAGATATTTATTCAACATTGACCATGATGTCAGTAATATGATGAAGTCCGGCTACTTAATGTTTTCACTCTTACTTTTCTTGAAGGAGTGGAAAAAAATTCTAATGGTTTTAGACATGATGGTGTTAAATGGATGACAACAGCTTTGGCATGTAATCCAATGTTGCCTAGCTACAGAGCTGCTTAATTCAAAAGCAGATGCTTAGACTGGCCTCATCTGTCCAGCCACAATCCCCAGGCTCAACTGCCTTTTCCCAAAAAACCACACCAAGTAATCCCATAAAAGTCTCATTGTTACATACACTTTACTCCTCAGTCTATTGTGTGCAATAAATAAGAGAGAGACAATGAACTACACAGGGCAGCATTTCCAATTCAAGTATACCTGACACAACATTGAACTCCCTCTGCTAACAATACTGCAAAATGCTTGAGTTAATATAGTTACATAATACCATTGAGGGAAAGAGAGAAAGAAATGCATTGGAAGGCTATTTAGAAAAGGTTGTATGGCAAACCAACCAGCACTTATTCCCCTAACAATATCTACTCCTCTTTTTCTTTTTTTTCCTGTTAATATATGTAAGATCACTCTGCAGATAAACTTGCAGCTGTCTGAACCCTGCGTCAAGGCACACGGTGGGCAGGAAGGGCACCAATTATTTTTGAAATTTTAATACTAGCACCTTGGTAGATTAAGAAATGTATCATTCTGTATTTTCTTTCTTTAATATCTGCAAATTTCATCGCTGTGGAATTTTGTTTGTGTGCTCGGACCAAAAAAGTGTTGTTTATGCTATAAGAATAAGTAATACCTACAGTGCTGGTGGAAAGTGAGTCTGCACCTCAGAGTACCATCAGTCCTTTTGCATCATAGATCTCTGTTAAGTTGACTGTGAATTATTACATTAAAGCGTATGTTTTCAGCAGGGGCCAAGGCCCCGGTGCTGGATCCTGCTATAAATCAGAAAGCCTGTAAGGCAATGGCAAAAGTTGCATATTATATGAAATTCAGGTGCATTATTTATGATGTAGAAATCTTCAGTGATGTAGTATGTGTTAATAAACCACTGGGTAGGATCATTTCGACCCTAGTTATTTTTCTCTTTAGAAAACACAGAGCAGAACAAGAGGCATGCTGTGTATACCATCTATCAAAGCAAACGAACTAAATTATAACCTTCCCAATTACAAAGCTTGTGTTAGCGTTAGCCTTCCCTGTTCTAAATGCAAACCTCGTATGTGTCACAAATGCATCATAATAAGAGATATTTGTTCGTTTTGCTTTGCATGGTGTGCTAAAAATGTGTTTGCCTATGATATGTTGGCACTGTTTTCCACAAATAGCTTCAAGTGCTCTCCAGAACAGCATACTGGATCCCCAGTGAACACGCAGCAACTATGGCCTCATTGACAAACCTATTACTGCTTCTTCTGTTTCTCTTGCTGCTGTGGCTACTGAGGTTGTTTCTTTTCAGAACTAGACCAGTGTTACAATATCATGGTCCATTATGGGCTGAGGGAATTGGAGCCCGATAAGATGGAGCGCTGATTTTCGCAGTTCAGCCGTTCACCTGGGTTTTCACAGCCATGCCTCAACAAGGAGACAACTGATAAATGACCACAATCAGTTGCACCATGGCTATCGCTGGATGTATTTAACAGATAACCTGTAGAAATCAATAACTAACCCTGACATCAAGCCTGTCCAGTGTTGGCTTATCTGCAATATGAGATATCAATCTTTAATTTGACATCTCATTCATTTTAATTGAATAAAAGAATAAAAATCCATATCTGTATAATATATAAACAAGCGAGGAAGGTGGAAATTGAAGGATTTTAAAATATAGCTGTCAGAATACAAAGAAAAAATATAAAAAATTAATCTAATGGGGCTTGATGGAATTTTTACAATTGTTTGTCATCATATGCCATGTCAACCAGAACAAAACAACGTCTAGAAAGATCGCCTCCTTTATTCCTATCATCAATCCTTCATTTTGCACTGAGGAAATAAAATCCTAACCCTACCTAGGTATGTGATGTAGCACCAATAAACCATGTTGATATTTTATTTGCTTTTTTTAACTGCATTGTACCATCTTCAATACACAGGCAACATGAAAATTGCACTACCTTAACAAAGCGAATACAGGACAAAGGCACTGACCTGTTATGAAATCATTTACTCTTTGAGATTTGAGCCTGAGTAGGTTTAAGAATCCAGTATTAACATCAGCCATGCAGGACTGAGCATAATTACAAAATCGACCCTGTAATTTTTAGATTTCATTCTACGGTACTTTTGAATAGCAACAAAAAAAAAACATGCTAACAATCATGAAGGGCTCTTCCCATTTCTCTCTTTCCTGCCTCCTTGTCCCCTCTCTTCTCTGCCCTTTTGCCTGAGATCTGGAAATCGTTCTCAGGATGCCACGATGAAAAATCTCTCAATTGCTAAAACGTTATCTAGAGGACAGTGGAGCGAGTAGAGAGGAGGCTTGCCAGAGCAGGTAAGCAGTGAGGTGAATCCTTTGCAGAAGTCTTTTCACCTCCTGTGGACAAGGATGGGAGGAGAGAAGGCGAGGACAGGGATTTAAGATGTACAAACTGAGAAATGAGAGGACAGGAAAGAAACCAAAAGGGAGTGAACAACAACAACAAAAAAAAAACAACCAACAAGCAACTCCCCCTCTGGATTTATCACACTTGGTATGGTCCAATGAGACTAATTAGCAGTCACAGCTGTAGTTTCTCTTGCAATTAGGAGCCCTTGAAGACAAGAGGTTTCCCAGTATGTTTTATTTCAACTATTCTCAGGAAGGTAAAGGAAGTCGTTTAGGCTCAATTACACGGCAATTGCTCAATTCAGATTTATTACTCAGTTCTAATGTTGTTGTTTGGCTGTCGCCCAAATCAGAATGGAAAAGATCAGATTCTGTGTTATTCGTATTTTGTGAAAAAATAAAAATAAAAACAGAACTTAAACTGTTATCCTGCACTCCACCCTGCCCAAACCACATGAACAAGAGGAGATAATGCATCTTGCCCTTTGCTGCCCTTTCCTAAAGGGCTTGCACTGCATTTCAGAATTGATTTTTAAGACCTTACTGCATGCTCTTAAGTAACTCCAAGCTTGTTGCTTCACATGTCTTAGATCTTTAACCCCTGAAGTTTTCATTTTATCTCTGCTCTTGCTTTAGTCATGACTAAAGAAAACAAAAAAAGCCACAGGTTCACTGTTTTGCCTCTAGACTGTGGAATTGCCTGGTTGAGGTCAGATGTGGCCCACTGTTGACACAAAACACATTTCCATCTTCAATATAGAAGATCTACCTGAGCACCTCTATGCCCTTGTGTCAGTATATATATTGGTATTGTTCAATGTTTGTTCCACATGCTTTTTGAGCTTTTTTCTGAAACAAATTGCTCATCGCATCTGTCAACAAACTTGACCGCGAAGTTGAGTCACCACATCTAAGAGTGTCAACAAAAAACTGAATATGATAAGCCTCTTGAAGGCAGTATTTATTGCAGGTGTACTAGATGTAGCTCAGCGCATCTAATAAACTGGCAAGGCAGTGCACAGAACAAAAATAAACCATGTAAAACAAATGTTCAGGGACTGCTCACCCGACAGGTCAATGGAGAGATTCTTCCTTGCACCTCCTGCCATATAAACCTGAAGGTCTACCAAGATAGCAGCACTATCATGAGTTTGAGGTGTGTATTTATGTGGTTGTCAGTTTATAACAGCATTGTCAACATGTTTGCAGCTCTCTTCACTGCCAAAGGCTCTGGTAGAACTTTATACAGCCTGATTCACAGGAAAACACACTCCTTTGTCTGCTGTCCTTGATCTCCTGCACTATAGTTGTTAAAACTATTACAAATTTGGCTTTAATTATGCACTGGCGTGTATATTGCCAACCTAAATATGCTTTGGAGAGCTTACAAGGTTCAAATGTGCCTTAACATGATACACTTTTATATTCACATGTGTTCCTGGGTAAAGGGTCACACAATAGGAATTATAGTCTGTAATTAGGAAATAAAAATTTAGTTGTTTTCAATTATATAAATTATTTTATTACACTGATCAAATCCTAAATTATAAGCCATGAAGAGAAAAGGCATCCATTTAATTCCATGAGACCTCTAAAGACCTCCCATTAAATTAATCCTTAGTGCCTGGAGCTCAACCTCATCAAATAAACACTGAACGTTATTTACATACAAATCATTATTTGCCGTTTCATGATATGCATGCACAGCCTCTTTCCTCTTCACACAAATTCCACCCTGCACACACACATACACTCACGCATACACACACATATACACACTGTCTTTAATGATCCATTCCACTGGGTCACCCTCTGCTTGCTATTATTGGTTTTTTGTTTCTTGTTATCCATTCATTGCCTTGCACAATGTTGATTTTTCTTTTTTTTTTTTTTTTTTTTTTTACCGTAATGGTTTCGCCTTGTCCAGAATAATGATTTT
>JAPZDV010000011.1:5947013-5967657 GCA_029814665.1 Acanthurus lineatus | reverse complement strand
ATCCATTCCTTCCCTTGCACAATTTTTTTTTTTCTTTTTTTTTTTTTTTTTTTTTTTACCTGAATGCTTTCGCCTTGTCCAGAATAATGATTGTGCACAAAAGAGCGAGGCTTCTACAAGCATGGCGGCTCCAATGACGAGGTTGACGGACCATCTGAATTGAATTCATGTGTTCTGATCTCCTCCTATCTACAGCTCTCCTCCTCTATTTAACTCTTGATGTGTTCTCTTTTTACCTTCTATGTCTCTCACACTATGGATTTTTTTTTCTGTTTTACAATAACCATCTCAGATGAAAAAAAGGACTGTGCAATTTTAAACAAAACTGCTGTCTTGTACAATTTATAACCTGTTAAAATCTTCTGTGCATGCATTTACACATAATTTAGTGACTTTTTATTGCTTCTCTGTATCATTTTTAGCACTACCACATTCCCAGTAGTAAGTTTATGTAAATCAAATTAAAGAATGTCATTCAACTTAATTAGGAAATCCAATTCATAGTTTAATACCTAGACACATAATAGAGACATCAATAATAAATATCCAGCGGATATAAAATCTCAGTGATTTGTGGGAAGCTGTTGAGCTGTTGAGAGGCGACCGATGAAAAGCTCAGAATGAAAATTTTATTATAACTTGAGAGAATGAGCTTGAAGAAAACAAAATCTACTCTTTTCAAAGAAGAAAAGGTTTAAAAGCTCCCATTCATTTTGAACATGGTAACATTTATAGCTTTGTGCTCCCTTAGGTAGGCCAGTAGTGAAAAAAAGCTGGAAGATTTTGAGTTTTCAAGGGGTTCTTTGAACAAGCCCAAACAATATGTATTGCAGAGTTGAATTTATGTTCAACAAAATGCAGTTAGCCAGAGCACTGTTTAAAAGAAAACTGGCATTCTAATGAAATGAAAATAAAAACCTGCTTCTGTCTGTTAGAAGGGCATCTTTTCCAGTTCTGGACTGCTTCAACACTATAATTATGCCCTTCAGGAAGCTTTAAACTGATATTAAACCTCCATGTTGAGATTGACTGTCTCAGCATTTTCTCATGAATGAATATATGATTGTTGTAATTCATCCGACTGTCCTGTTGTAATTCACCAGAAACTGCCTTGCGGTTAAATGTCTCTGCAAACCAGTCAACTTCCACATCCATGTCTGTCCAGACTCATATGTGATGTGAAGACTTCAAATTAATTTAATAAAAAAAGTATTAAGCGTATTTTTGGTGAAACAGAAGTTATCACTATATGGTCATGTATGGTTTCCATTAATAATTTCCAGTTAGAAACATGCTGTCTACACTGAGAGACCATTTTTTAAAAAAGAGTAGGACTGATTGAGAGAGTAACACAGTGTAAGACACACACATGAAGCCCATTAATATTCTAAGATGAAACAGCTCACACAGGTTCTTTGAATGATGGCTTTTTGATCAGTTTGATGTTTGTTTAGAGTCTCAGACCAAAGAAGGCATGAAAAAATGCCTACAAAATACTAACAGCATGCTATGGATTATTTTAGCTGCACATTTTGTTACAAAGTCGACCATTTAACTTTAAAATCCATTTGATTCTTATGAAAAATACAAAGTTAACTGGTCCTCATGACTGCTAAAACAGTCTGTGGGATGGTTACATAGTTCACTACTAATTTTTTAGACCCCAAAACAAAAATATATAATAATCTCTCAAACAAGAAAGAAGCTAACTTGAGAGAATACATGAAGAAGAACAGAATGGCAGTCGAGTTTGAGCTTCTTACAGAGTCTTACTTAGTAACTCTGGGTGGTCAGGGTCACAATACACAAAATGTACAGTTCACTCATATCTTTCCAGATGGTCACAGCGTCAGATCATGTGATCATGACCCTGCTGTGACTTGGCAAAGACACATGTCACACTACATGTTGAACTCCATTACAATCATAGCTTGCGGTCTTTCACGTTCTGCATGATGTTCAAAGGTAATGAGGCAGAGACAGAATTCTGGGATCAGAAATGTAACTTAACACAGTTTTCAAAGTACCATGTTGTTCACCGTAGATGTTGTAGAGCTGGGAAAGAAAATAAAAAAAATAAATAATAAAAGTCAGGCATCATGTTTTGTTTTCCTCTTTCACTGTAACACATGACACATGAATGTGTTGCGTCTGACACTCATTTTAATTTTCCCTGACACCTCATGTCTGTAAAATAAGGGCTTTTTTCAGAGTGATACTGTAATACTGTTCTTGGTTTTTAGCAACTCCTCAATTTCATATGGATATTATTCAGTGTTTTAGCATAAACTGCATCAGAATTTTTAATGAAAACGCATAAAATCCAATCTGAACATTGTTTAGATTAAATATTATCGGTTGAAAGCAATCCTTACAGCTATTATGAAGAAGCTTTTATATCTATTAAGTTAAGTTTTGTTCCCTTGTAGTTGCGGCAAACTTACTGCCTGGACATTCAAGGACAAACATCTTGGCTCTGCTTTTTTTTATATTCAGTGTTGAAAAAATAATTTCTAGGTGACAAACGTCAGAGTCCTTTAACTTTTTAAGAGTGCAGACTTTTTTCAATTCATTAGCATGCATCAATGAGCACCAAACTAATGTATCTATGATCTTTTGCTGATTTTTATATGTTTTCATTTAAATGGAGAGGGAAAAAAAAGCTATTGTCAAGTGTGTGTGGTGAGCCACCCTAAGGATAAAGGGTGTAATGTTCAGCCTCAGGCAGCTCAAAGTGGATGCTGCGCTTGGCACCTGGGACCCCTGTCTCTCTGCAGGAATTGGCATGAAGCCTGTAGTTCCTCTAAGAACCAGGTGTTGTTTTATTTATCTGAAAGCACACAAGTGACCTTTCTAGAAGAACGCCGTAGAGACCTGCCTCCGAGGGATGTCTGCTCCCCCCCTCTCTTCTTCTATCACATTCTTGCCAATGAAGGATGAGATCGCGAGGTGTCAGCCAAGCCTGTCTCTACTTTCCTGAGAAACACATCAGCATAAATCCTTTTTTTTTTGACTATAAGACTGTTTAGTTCAAGATTCAACCTCAGTATAAGTGTCATCTCTAAAGATAGCATCACTTGACTCCCACAGAATGAAATTAAGTTTTATTTCTGGGCAAGTAATCATATTTTTTTTTAAACATAGCCAGTTTTTGACTTCTAAATGGGAGCTATGATCAACCTCAAGACAAGTTGCTGATTGAGCCAGTGTCTATGTTTAAAATGCATGCATCTTAAAAAAATACTGCTAGACACAAATTGCAATACTGTTTTAACTGTTTTAAGGTATAACTGTACTGTTTATTATGTTATGTGAAAGGTGACATTGACATGAAGTTGATGGATTGATGTTACCAAAAACTGACAATGTTTTGATAATACTGATTCTACTGATAATACTGAAAAACAGCCAAAGCCATTGATAAAAGTACGGAAGCGTACAAAATCCTTAAATATCAGCATGTGTTGTTGAGTAGGTCAAGTGGTCAAATGTGCCAATGGCTTCCTCACACAGACAGCATGACCATGAATGTCCTCAAGTCTTCTTCAAAGGTTGCTGTCAATATTTAGAATACATCACCAATAATGTTTGGCAGTGTCATTAGAAATGATTAGACAGCTGAGGTATTGATTAGAATTTAACCTGGACGTACTGAACAGCTTTTACTGTGAGATAAACACAGCTTTGCCTTTTAAATTTTGTTAAAAAATATTTGGATGTTCTAAACTTGCATGCAAGCAGTTTCACAGCATGAGAGATTTTGCCACAAATACTGGAAATTAAGTATGTTTTGACATGACATTACTGCTTTTACATAAGCTAAACATTTGAATACTGCACTTTATTAATAAATGGTTGTCAGGATTTATTGGATAGAGAGAAACTAGAAAAGAGTATTATTCCAAATGCAAGTTAAAAGCAATGCTTAAATCCTAACCTTCAAGTCTCAGGCAAGCAGATCCATTTGAGTCACTGCTTCGGTCAAGCAAGTCACAGTCAAATTAGCTTTGATGACTTTCTACTGCTTAGTTACCACAAACAAACAAAATGAACACTGTTAACAGTACAAAACTATTATCATTATCACCCACTTGAAAAATTATCAGGCACATGAAACATAACTGCTTGTTAATGTTCTCATTATAGATAAGCAAAATGCTGGTTCATTCAAAGGTAAGTGTAACATAGCCAAAGTGTAACTTTCAGCTTAAATAAAAGTTTCACATACTTTTTTCAGAGGGTTTTGTAACGACAGATTATGGCTAAATTTTGTGGTGTCATTATATTTTAAGCTGAAAACTGCTAAACACTCTTTTTTTTTTTTACTTCCAACAACAACAACAACAACATAATAGCCCCCTCCATGCTGCCACGTGTGATGGACTGTCCTGTGTCCTTGTGGAAATCACTCAAAACAAAATGTAGCCTCTCAATATCTAAAGAAAATGCAATATTTAATTTAAAAAAGTATGTCTCTTTTCAGTAATTTGTCTCAAGTAATTTCAATTTAATAATCTTAAGTCAGTCAAGTTAAAGTTATGAATAACAAGTCCAAGTCAGTATTTTTATTTATTTTAGTCAGGCAAGTTCAAGTCCTGAAAATCTATGGCTCACTACTCACACAAGTCACGTCATGTGACTTGATACTGCCACCTCTGGTATGCATTAAGCTATACTACATTCTAACTTACAGTGCATATCCAACATCACATTAGTTTAAGACTCAATGACCAATAATACATCATCGACATGTCCACATCTTAAGTTTAATGCTGTTAACTATCAGGGCACAATATTTTTATCTGTGAACCCAATTATGTACACTTTAATACCCAGGCACACTGAAAACTGTCAGGTTGTTGTCACAGTCTGTTCTTTCATGAGATTTGTCATAGAATGTACAAGGCTGAAACAAACCAAGATGGCACCCTTCGTGCATAAAGTCCTGAACAAAAGCAGTCATGCCTGCCTGGAGTCACTCTCATTCTAATCCTGTGTCTTCTGCACTGTAACAAAAAGACATGAGAGTGAAACAGATGGTTACTATGGCAACTTGACACAGCCTGATTTGTTAGAGCAGTTATTAGCCATAGGTGAGTTTACAGAAAAGACTGAATTACAAAAGCAATGCCATCAGTGTACTATACCTCACTGCATGCCGAAGGCTGACTTTGAGAGGTCGTCTTTTATTCATGCCATAAATTGTAAATTCCTAAATAGCGCATCTACAAAGAATTGTGCTGTGTATAAACAAATTTACCTTTGAATAAAAGAAGAGCATTTTACACATTCACAGACATGATAAAGGAATGAAAAAGATTTTTTTAAGATCCATTGAAAATTCAGGTAAAATACTGTGAAAATATATACATAAATATATACATGTTAATCTGTGATTATAAATCCTATTTTATTATAAAACATATTTTTAAAATTGACATCTTAAATACACAATATATGATAAAAAATATGTTTATATACAGTGTGTATATATATATATATATATATATGTGTGTGTGTGTGTGAAGTTTGTAACAGGCAATGGTTGAGTTAATTCAGGTTCAGAATATGCAGTTGGAAAATTCTGTTGCATATTCTGAATACAACTGGTAGTGCTTAGCACCTTCTTTTTGTAATAAAGGCTAATATGTTTGCTGTCTGTTTAAGGTGTAACAAGGTCACAATTAGATCCATCACTCCCAGCTTGGAAATTGCTGGTTCACTGAATAAGTAACAGTTGCGATGCACCATTATATGCCACTATGTCTGGGCCCGAATAAAATGTAACATTACAAAGTGCTATAAAGAAATTACATTTCATTAAAGACAAATATTTTTCCATTACATCCATTAGCCCTAATGTGGTTAACATGCATTTTTTAAGCGTTGTCATGGAGAGTAAACTTGATTATCCCCTCTAAGTGCAAAATCAAGTTCACTTAGGTGTTTTACGCTCGAACAGTAACTACCTGGGCAATAAGTGTGGCACACTTACATTAAGAGGTGTCCAATAGCTCGAGTTAAAAGCATGCATTACCAAAGTCTACAAAGCCACCTTTCATAGGAAGTGCATCATGACCATCTATGTCTTTCTTAATTGCGTTTATCCATCTACTGTTTACTCTGAGCGTTCACATCAGTAACTTACTTATCCAGCTGCCATTAAGAATGGGAATTTCCCATTAACGTTAAAATAGAAATAGAGAAACCTTGGTAATTATAATGCTGTAAAATTATCACGAGAGAAACAAGCAGAATTATTAAATAGAAAATAAATAAACAAACAAAAGAACGCCTTATTGCCATAAATGTTTTAATCAATCTATGGTGTGTGAATGTTACTAGTCAGACTATATGAGGTGCGTGTGCAGCAAAGCATTAGCTCAGTCATTATCTGGCATATTCATTTTATGTGAAAGGTGCCCCACTGTGGCATTTCATTTGGGGATATTTACAGCAGCTAGCTAATTTTGCTTAATGACTTTTCTTTATTCAATGACTCTGCCCAGCTTACTCAGTCCATATCAATTCCGGGTGTAATAGACGACAGTCAAAGTAATTTGAACTCTAAATACCAACCAAACAAGTCCACTTGTCAATAGATAATTAAAGCTTTTTGTTTTGTGTGTTTTTTTGTTTTTTTTTATAAAATATATTGGGACAATGAGTCATGCATATAAGGAAAGTATTATATCTATCTATACCTCTCTGTCATTTCAAGGCACATACACACACATTTACAGGGCAGCATTTTGCTCAAGTTGAAGATAACTGATAGCAGGACATCAGATAGCGTATCGCCGAGGTAAACATTTTTTTCTTGTTTCAGGTGAAATAAGGTCAGAGTGATTTAGCACTTTCACAGACACCCTCTTACACCACAACTTAGAAAAATACATGCAAATGAAAAAAAAAAAAATTAAGAAAACATGTTGACCAATTTGACAACATGGGCACAGCATTTAGTTAATATGCTGCAGAGTTTGCAAACACAGCTAAATAAAGAAATGTGTGACAAATACAGACAACAAAAGCTTTGAAAACACTGTCACAGCTAAATTATGTTACAATTTGTATTTATCAAAAGAGTAACTGTGCTAGACTGTCAATAGGAAACAGGAAGTAATCAACAGTCTTCTGTGTTTAAGTCTCACTTTTGTTCACCCGCTTCCATCCACCTGACCTCCTAACCCAGCAGACTTTTGGTTCTATAATAGCATCACACTGCTCCCTATTTTACAACAGCTTTGTCACCTGAAGAGAATAAATACTGTTTTGTGGGCACTTTTTAAAAAACTCATGCTCTGGTTTTCCATGGCAGGCTCAGGATTATCCACTTTAGGTGCTCAGGTGGATGGTAAACTAAGTATTGGGAGTTAAATTGTTGCCTTAGGGAATCGCACATGAAGGCACCTTTAGTGTTCCTGGAATGAGTTCTTTGTCTAGAAAGTATGGGTGTACTCAATCAATTTTAATGTGTAATATGTTAATTATATAGTTATATTACAGTGTCTAAGCTTAAAGTTACAGAACAAAGGAATTTATCTTTTTTTCATCATGCACCTCCTCTACACATTTTGTTGAAATCAGGCTATAACATTAGGTTGGTTTAAGGAAATTCTGATGTGATGCTCTTGCTAAAC
Organism: Acanthurus lineatus; assembly: GCA_029814665.1. Taxonomy (NCBI): domain Eukaryota; kingdom Metazoa; phylum Chordata; class Actinopteri; order Acanthuriformes; family Acanthuridae; genus Acanthurus; species Acanthurus lineatus. The sequence continues at coordinate 5,960,014 of JAPZDV010000011.1, read as the reverse complement.
AGAGGTTAGGGGTTTCACCAGATTCATTACCACATATCCTGCAGAGTATCATGAATATCCACTGTAAATGCACTTAAATTTGACCATTAGCAGTCAAGATATATTGCTGTGGGCCAAATTTATAGACCAGTGCTTAGGGTTAACCACAAGTCAGCATTAGATATAATGGTGCACCCCTGACAGCTATCAGAAAAAGATTCTTTGCAAAACCTTGTGTTGAGAGTGAACACTTATCCTACCAAGCTGAGTGAAAATCAGAGAACAGGCATTCAGAACTGAGAAAGCTGGTCATTGCCTTTCATGGGGCCCTATGATAACTATTAGATCTATTGATAAAATTTGTCAACGCGAGGCAAGCTGTGTGCAGTTTCTGTCTCACTGCAGGATTTTTGGCACTGAAGGTCAAAACGGCTACCTCTCAGATTTAAAAACGCACACAAGACAGATGAGAGTGGGCGGCGTATTTTCTGCGTTACATAAATGAGTGCATGAGTGTAAATGTGACAGAATGCACTTAAACCAAGAGAGAGTTGGACAAAGAGATGGAGAGAGAAATCACGCTGTGCAGCAAGTGTCCACTACAGCCCTGACAAGAGTGTGAGCAATGTTAAAGAGCATTAGGGCTGAAGTTAAAGAGAGCACTGACCTGACATATCGTGGTGAGTAACTGTTGTCTGCTGAGCTTGATAAATAATGGAGCAGAATTTTGAGCTCCTACAGATAAGGACAGTGAACTTGCTCTCACCATCACTTCCTCGCCTTTTCTCTTGTACTGCGTCTGTCTTTGTGGATCCTCTGTATCTCCAAGATGACTTTACATTATATCTTTTTATCTTTTGCATTTTTCATTTCAGAAGACGTACCAAAAGTCTGTCTCTGAGATAGCATGGATATTTATTAGCTCAAAGTAGCTGCATCAAAAAAATATATTGCACTATCTAATAGCTTTGTAATTACTTACACGGTGGCCTGCTTTTTTTAAGTAAAACATGAATCTGACTCTGACTTTAATTGCTGCAGTGACATTGCATGTTATTGTTTAATTAATGATATTAATTTACAATTAGTGGTAGCTTTTCATAAAGCTAAAATTAACCTTTAATTCATCTGGATGTGAAAGATTTAGAATTTAGATTATCTTGATTGCATTTTAAAGACTGTAAAAGTGATTTTTTAATACTAAATCATAAAAAATGACTTTAGTTCTCTCTCCCTTACAAAGGGGACCCCAATACATCTTGTTGAATCCCTCAGAGAGACTAAATTTAGCACCGTGTGGAATCACCGCCTCACATAACACATATTATTTTAGCACAGTTCTTGAAGAAATAATTTTTCACTTTCTCCCACTGCTGTGTTTGTATGACCATGCTCTCTGTGTTCTTGTTTTGGATGGATTTTCCATCTGACCTCCATTTTAAAATATCCAGAGCGCCCCAGCAGCAACTTAGCAGGCTCCCCCATTCATTCACACTAGAGTTATATGTAATATTTTCATGCTGTATATAAAGTCATATGTCACTTGTCAGAAGAAAGTCTTGGTTGTACTTTTCCTGTTGAGCTGCAGCTGTAACATGAAGCTGTTGCTAAACAGTTAAAGACAGATGACAGAATTGGAGTAACAACTTCTCTCAATTAACAGACTAAAATTAAATTCCAGCTTATGATTAAAAGAAGCAAATTAAAACAAATTATGACAATATGTTTGGAAAGCTGGAAACACTTGCCCACTTTAGTGTAATTATGGAATAACAAAGGATCTGTAGTATTTTGGAAATAATTGAATTTATCTTTGGGATTCTGTATTACAGCGACACATAATCAACTTTAGCTAAGCAGATTCTGACTGATTTTGAAGTATCAATTTGGATTGTGCTCCCGTATTTGACACAATTAAATAAACTTTTCAGCTGAATGCATCCGTGGTGATGAGAGGAATTGCTTTACAGTGGCTGACTCTTTATCGTTCTGATATAATTGTCTCTGTGAAATTGATTTACTCTGTAATCCCGTCACCACCTGTTAAAAATGCAGACAGAACACATCACTTGAAGTTCCTGACATGTTGAGCAAGAAAAACAACTTTCGAATGAATAATTGTATTAATTTGTACAGAAAATAAACAACAGTGTTAAGACAGAGACACTTTCCAAGGCTGCATAAATTATAATTTTCAGATCTATCATATGATGATAATCTATATGATGCTTGAATCTATATGTCCTCTTTGCTCCAGCTCTCGGACAGATTGTGCTCATCCAGAATCAATCAGAGCTACAGATCTTCAACACACCCAAGTTCTCCCACACTGCACTGCTCCTTTGCACCCTGCAGTTGATATTGGTTGCTGCTCTGCCATTGCCTGGTTGTACATCTTAACCTGTCTACTTTGGTCTGCTACTGCCAATCGACTTGCTTCTTGCTCACTGCAAGGAGAGGGCAGTCAACAGTTTGCTATTTACTGACTAAAGATATGCTGAGTTTCAACTTATCTGGTCTTACGGTGATAAAAAAATATCTCTGTCGACATCACGTCATCAGAGCCGAAACTCTGCACATCTTTTTCGTTTCAGACCAAAAAACTTAAAGCATGTAATTATCAAAGTTTGATGTAGACTTCTTACACATTTTTTGCAGTTGTTCAGTTGTATCCACATGGTTAGATGCATACACTGCTGAATAAATTTAATGTAATGGACGGTTAGTCGGCTGTCTGATGAAAAGCTGTGTTGCTTGAAACACTCTTACCTTTGTGAATTTAATAAGGGGATATTAGAGCCCTGCAGAGTGCAAGCTGTTTGATATAAAAGGTAAGTAATTCCCTACCTGCGACTGTACATATGTGTCCTTCAGAGGACATGGATTTAGAGCTGCTCGGCTTTGTTTTTTGTCAGTTTGACCCTGCCTCTGAGTCAAAGTGCTTCTCCATTAGTACTTTGCATTATTTCATCTTTCCACTAAGTCCCATCTTATCTCTCAGTCAAGTGTTCTCCTCTCCTGTTCTAGCTTTTTTTTTTCTTTTCTTCTGTCCTTCAGCATATCATCTGAATTTTCTTGAGGCAGTCATTTCTTTTCATTGTTAACTTACAGTAATTGTCTCTGGCAGTCAGGATCAGCACTTTTAGGAGGAAATCTGACGTAGACTGGAGATGCAAGAGAGACCAGAGGCTATGTGCTCTTCAATTTGAGTGGTGGTGATGGAGGAGGGAGGTTGGAGGGGGTCGTCTGTATACCATCACTGATTGTGCCCGCCGGCAGCACAATAGCATATTCCTTTATATTAACAAGTAGTTGCAAGTCAGTGACTGATGGAAAGAAAAAGTTTTTGGAAAAAAAAAAAACAGTGTCGGGAACAGTATAACCTCAAGGCTATGAGCTGCCTTACTTATTTAGCCAGAATTTATTGTAGGGCTACACTTTGAACCTTATATTAAAAATAATTAAAAAATGATCAGAAGAAATATATGAGAAATTATGAAAAAATATGCTAAAGGTTACCTCAACACTACGCTGTGCAAGCAAAAGAAACACTTATGGATGAGGTGAAATGGCTCTAATCCTTCAGCTGACACAGTCTGAGTGCTGTGGATCAATAGCTTCCCCTTGAAACTACAATTAGATACATTCCTATGGACAAAGTATCAGCTTGTGTTGTTTTTATTGTAATAATTTGCCTTACATAGAATTTATTGAAGAATACTACCTATTAGTGTCTGATTCAGTGGAATTTGTTTCCTGTTTGTACACATCAACACCTTACATAAGTGTAATTACAATATTCAGTGCACTTTATTATGCATTATCAAGGTAATTACATGTTACTTTGAGCTATGCTTGGGATTGCTTTTGAGAAAAAAAAATTACAATATGTAATGGAAACCATTTACCTGATATATCCGTTTAATCAAACCATTTAAGGACCAGTGCTGAGTGCTTACATATCAGTGTGACAATTATATTGCTTTGTTTGTATTGTTGTTTATCTGTGGAAGCCTCCAGCACCCCCACCCTCATCACCTCATTTAACAATGTGTTCTTTGTGTTTCTTTAAATTGGTTCAATAACTATAAAAAAATCTGTGAACAAAGAAAAACACCAGCCTTGACCTTTTCTCATCACTTCCTCAGTAATTGCTCAGATATACTTAGTTGGGTCAGTGTCTGTTTTATGTTGTTTTGTTCCAGCATGTGTGACAGTTCTCCAGAGCCGACATTAGGCTTGTTAGTCATGCCTTGGCAGTGGTGTTTGTTGTTTTTCCTCTGTACCCTTCCGTGTGGTTCTCAGTAAATACATTTTTGAACTAAATGCCTGTCTCTGCGGGGGGCTCTGTGTTCGGGTCCAAGTTTTACCCCGCTTACAACAGGATTCAGGAATTATGAGGACTCAGCAGAGATTGACCAGGGTCCTGGCCTTTTCTTTTTTAGGTCAGCACCACCGGAGAGTACCAGACAGAATTGAACTCCCTTGAGGAAGGATTATCAATGATTAAAGCGACACTGGAGGACAAAAAGACAAGCTGGAGGGCAGGCATGGCAGAGTTGAGACATCTGTCCGGCAGCTCTCTTATGAGACCAGTTTTGAGCTGCATCACATAGACAATCGGGCTCAGTCTTTTCTGTACAGGAGTTCAACCTTAGGTGCAGAGCACAGAGAGGAGAGGAGGTGTAGGTCACACCTGAAATTTGCCAATGTTCACTAGCTACCAATTCATAAGAATGACTGCTCTTACACTGGTAGTGTCCAATTCTGAGTTTTTTGTCCTATGCATTCATAAAACATCACTGACAGCTCTAATCTCACTGACAAGGTCAATTTTGAAACTGGTTGAGCATGACAGCGAGGTTTGGCAGAGGTTTTGCATCTTCACTTTCTCCTTAGGAAAACAATGCTCACAGCAGAGTGAATTCATCACTAAGTTTGTGTAGAGAGCCTCAAAAACAGCAGAACCGGGCCCAGCGGCTCCCAAACAAGGTGCCAACCCTCATTGCTCGCACAACTACTGTTCAGCACATGTATGCTGGCTTGCCTCCCTCTCTTCAATGCCTCCTGCACCTGCCTGCAGTATGCCGTATGCTTGAATCGATATTTGGCTTCTCCTCTGCTCTGAGCCCTTGATCCAAGCCTCCTTGAACCAATGAAGTTTTTAGCACAGCCCAGAGACATGCTAATTTTTCTACATTCATCAGCCTTGCAGAATTGTAAATGAGGACCATGAATTTAAGTAACCATAACATAATTAAAAAGTGCAAGAATTGATATTCAGAATTTTGCTACTAAACCATTTAATTACAATTTTTCTGACTTTAATGGCCCTCATTGTCATCACTTTGGTGCCTTAATGTGGAGTAAACCTCTATATACAGAGGTCGAAGTACACATAGAGAACACATACCACTCCTATTTAAGTTTCTGATTGACAGTATTGTCGGTTAGTGGATTCTTTTTCTAATCTCTCTTAGCCCTTGGCCAAAAAGGGCCAAAAAGTTTGTGAAATTAATGCTTGCCAAAATGTCACTCCTTCCAAGTCTTTGCAGAGATCTACTAGATGTTTTATAGCCCAGTAACACACCAGTAACTGCATAGTGGCAGTATTTCTCGCACAAAATCCATGGCAAGTTGCCATCATTAAATTGCTTATGCTGGCTGTAAAACAAAGATGCTTCACTCAGTTCTTCATGACCTCACAAAACAGTATATCTTTTCTGGGTGGAGAAGATGAGCTGTTATCATGAAAACAACAGAATGACCTGATAATGAGAATCATTTTTTTCCATGTGAGGTGATCATTGCATACGAGAAGGCTAAATAAAGGACAAAGTATAGATGTATGTTTCTTTCCATTCTTTCTATCCATACAGGTTAAAGAAATCATCAGGAGGAGATTTATTTTTTAAAGTTAATCATCTCGAAGGGATGAAAGGAGATTTTTGCCTTTGCTGCATTCTGCCTGAAGTGGAAGTTAAAAGAGAACAAACAGGACTGACCCGTTAAATTGAACTTTCCTTTCACCAGCTTATTCAGTTTTTTCTGCTCTCACATGTGTATCTACCTTTGATTCTTCATATCAAAGATACAGACTCTGTCTGCTAATCCACTGTTGACTGTTGATACTGATCTGCATCTTCTTTGCCTTGTCTTCATTCAAGGCCAGTCTCGACTCCCCTCCTTTGTGAGGTTATATAAGTAATTATTAAAGAGTTAAGAATGAACAGAACTTTAGTCCCAAATTCCATCATGAGCTCTTTTTTTTCTGCTGTATCTTCCTTTCGAAAGACTTAATTGTTAAATTATTCTTCTCCAAAGAGAAAAAAAATGTCATTCAAAACTAAGCAAGAGTTTTATTTATCTTTTGTTTTCAATGCTTTTTGAGATGTCTTTTTCCAATGTTTCTATAGTTTGAATGCAAAACTCTACTGTAAGCACAGAATGCAACTGACAGGCTGTCAAATAAAAAATACGCCCACATCACTTTAATTTTCTTCTTTTTTCACAGCTGGTTTTGCAAAGATCTCAGAATTGTTTTCATAAAAGAAAACAAAGTGTTTAATAGTCAAACTCTATAATATGGATTTGTTTTACCTAAATAATGTCATATGTAACACCCAATATTTGTGTAAAGACTTTTAGTTCATTTCACAACATACTATTCCAGTTAGTTTAAGTACTATTCCTTTTACTACGCCCAATACTACGAATACTACTAATATTAATAATAAAAGTGCTCCTTTTGCCCTGGTTAGTGGTGTTGGTGATACAGCAAAGTCATTTCAATCAGTGCTGCTCTCTCCTTGTGGACTTAATGAAGATTTCCCTGCCTCTTTAAATCCTTCTTCCAGGGGTTCACTCTCCCCTCTGTCTCATAATTAAGTCAGTATATGAGCCGTAAAGGCTGAACTCTCCTGAAATAAACCCTGAGAATTCTTCACCATCTGCTCCTCCACTCTCCTTCTTCTCCACTGCGGCCTCCCACCATCACAGCTTCGGCCACCCCTGTTAGACTCCCTCAGATGTTAACAAGAGGAAGAACAGCACTCACAGTCAAAAAAAATAGCTGTTGTGTAGCATGTATTCTGAAAAAAAAAGACTTTTCTTACTTTCTTTACCTGTCACAGTTTCATTTTTTTTTCATTAAAATCCCAAACCTCCTAACACACTTTCTCTCTTTTGTCCTCTCACATCCTCATCCGTTTCTATCACCACACAGCACCAAGGGAGGAAGAAAGCAAGGCTGACAAAATGGGCTGTTCACTTAAAAGTTGGTATTCATCAATTAATCATATTGTTCATTTCCAACCAGCCGGTGGATTCAAGTGAAATACAGACAGTGTGAGGAGGACTAGCTTGAGGTGAGTTATTTTATTCAAACACTTGAATTTTAATACCCTTCTCTGTACTTCCTGTAGGAATCACAATAGATATTTGGATTTAATAATGGGACAATGAATTAACAAAGAGGTTTACAACTTAAAACAGTCAGGTGCCAATATATACATTGTACATTATCTGCATGTAACAGTATATTATATTCATATTAGTCACCAGTACTACACTATGTATAATAACTTTTCATCAGAGGGAGATATATATTCTCTTATGAATAGTTGTTGAACCCATTCACTATTGGATTTCATCCCCATCACTTACAGTCGGTTCAAATTAAAAAGGGATCTCTTCAATGGTCAGTAAGACAAGGAAGAATATTTACAGCATGCAAATCCTGTTTTAAATTTAAACATTTGGCTTCCATTTGAAGACAAATTTGCTTTGTTTGTTGTTTTAAATGTGTATTCTTAAATGTTATTCATGCATGTCATTAATAATTTAACTTACATCAACTTGTGTAAAACCTTTATTTTGAATCTTAATTTGTTGTACAGTTGTTGTGTTTATTCCCTTTGAATTAATTATATATGTAAAGAAAAAAAGAAAAACAGACAAGCATCTAAGTTGCTACTCACTACAGCCATTAAACTGATTATCTAAGAACAAATCAGTAAGTGTATTTTACAGCAACATATGTGCAGCTAGCAGCAAGGACCTCCAGCATTTGGTTGACTCATTGGTATGTCAGTAGTTTTATGGTACCTCTATGGAAGAAAAATACAGTTGGTAGCTGTAGCTCCAGTCTGAGTGCTGAACCCTGACGATCTGGACCAGCTACTGTTGGAACCTCAACACGCTTCCTGAACAAAGAGAGACCAGCATGAACCCAAGCATAACAAGTAACAGAGAGACAAAGAAATGCTGCCAAAACCCATCAGGCCTTGCAAATCACACCTGAGTATGAGACTGAGTGTTTGAGTCTGGATACTAGTTTTCCATTGGACAAGACCCAAAAGAACTGCGGGGGAATCCCAACAAAACGACCATGATGTCACCAGGAATATAAAATCTGAGGACATGTTCTCCACACTGCTTTTCCGGTCGATGTTAAATCGTCGCAAGGACGTTTCCTGTTCTGATCGAACTTTATCCATTATAATTTTACTTCAATAAGCCAAGGCAACATTTTTTTTAACTCATTACAAGCCACTGTAATGAGCCACTGTTTTGTCTTAACTACTTTAGGATCCAAGTGTTCAGTTGAGTTGTATATTTAGTTGATGATATCACATAATTCATAGAACATACACATGAACTGTGTATTATTATTATTATTATTATTATTATTATTTAAAGGATAACTTCAAGGCTCCACTCTAATTCAATAAAGTCAACTCTCCACTGTTACCTCTTCTTCCTACATGCACTGATTTACAGTTAATGCAGACAAAGTGACACAACTGCATCATCGCCATCTGAGCTCACGGAAAGCAACAACTAAAGCACCCACATACACTCTGATCGCAACCTAAAGCGATTCAAAGCAAGAGGCTTTTGTTTTGGCAGAGACAGTTTAATGAAAGAGTGTAAACTTAAGCTTAATTGCTGTATAAGTGTGATTGTATTACTGCAAAGTTAATGGACCACAGAGTCCTCTTAATTGCTGCTGAAATACTATGATTGTTTATGTGCATTTAGCACTTTATACCCAATGTGTGTCTTACACTGTTGGACTTTGTATTCATTTGTAGCCATTGTGTAAAACCAGTTAGTTACATTTTATCTGTTACAAAACTGGGGATGGAGTCCCAGTTTGCCCACTTTCTGGCAATAAAACAGAATGCTTGTTTTCCCACATCAGATAAGATCTCTTTTTGCCTCTTTGAGTGTCTTTTCTCTCTCTCCCTTCTACAAACACACACACACACACACACACGCACACACACATACACACAGTCTTCATGCCTACACACACACTCATAAATCCTAAGCTTAGATAGATAGCACAAAAGCATAATTCTGCTTTTTTCCATGTCATCATGTGGTCAGAAGAATGCAAGCAGGTCCTTTATTCTTCTCTTTTCCTCTTTGCTGTCACACCTGCCATCTTCAACTCTCATGCCACATGTCAAAGCCACTGGCCTGGTCAGTCTGCCATCTTGCTCCCTCTTTCCTCTGCCTCAGCACCTCATATAAACATGATGACTATTGATTGCTGATCAATTCCGCTGACATTAAATAAAAGATATTGTTCACAGATTCAACCCTTCACTGTCCACCTGATTAATGAGACATGGTATTTTTAAACATGAGTGTATTTTTATCTGTAACCATATTATCTATCTATAACCATCCTTGACATCTGCTGATTATCAGGCCTACTCACACAAATTCCCAACTTAGCACCAACTTAGTACATTATTTAAAGGTCACAAGTTGGGTCATTACTATACAGAAACATTCATATTCAGGGTGGCAAAGAAAGGATGATAAAAAAAAGACTAATTTGAATCATAACTTGTGGAATTTGCAATAAGAAAAGCTCCCTATAAAATATTTTTGGCCAATGATATCAGGGTCACCTTAATAATAAAGTGAGTCAGTTCCTTCTGTTGATATCACTTTGTATCATTAAGCTCCCTGATAGGCTGATCTGGCGGAAGAGTTTGTGGCTGAAGTTGATTCCAGAGTTATTGGTTTGACTGTCATTTATCATAAGCACCCATGTGTCCACTTGTTGACAATATTCTGGGCTCAAGCACCACTCCAACTGACGTGACATCATTCATAACAGCTTCTTCAATCTCTTGTTCACAAACACAGTAGCCTGAGTCATATTTCCAAAAAAAGAAAAAAACAACAACTTCAGAGTGAACAAATTGAGTTTGCAAGCTGTTCCTCATAAGTATTCATGACACAAATCCTAATAGCTGCACAGTAAATAGAGACAACAAAATTAGATTTTTTTTCATGAATGGTATTTAACAGAAAATTGTTCTCTGTTATCAAACCAAAATGAAAAGAAATGGCATTTTTGAGATATTTTCTTACTCATTTTGGTCTTATTTTTTTCAATCTAGATAGATCTCTAGTGAAAACAATGGTGATTGAGGTAATTCAATTTTATTATGTGTTAAAGAGACGCAATAATTCAAACAATATGCCTAATTTCATGTCTTAGAATCCCATAAGTAACATTAATCTTTTAGGATCTTTGTGTTGTGGTCCATACAGCCACAGTAACATACTGTACAACCCCTGTTTGCCTCCTCATTGCAGCTCTCAGTGAGGCATCTCACGTCAGTTCTGCTCAGGCGACATATATCAATATCTGTGGGCTGATAACCGTTTAAGTCAGTTCGATCCTGCAGCGTCAGGGAGCCAATCCCTCACCTTTATTCATCTGGCTGGCCTTCATCTGCTCCTGTCTGACCTGAGCCATTAATTACCCTGCAGCTGGATCCAAACACTGGTGACCAACACACGGCAAGCATGCCACAATAATAGAAACTGATGAGGACTCGCTGGCTTGTTGCTTCTACGCTGGATTCTCCCAGGCTAGGCTGTCATGATTTTTATTTTTCGTCATACATCTGAAGCGATGCCTCCCTAAGCATCCCTGTGCTGCTCAGCCCTGGCTTGTATATGTTTTGTCAGGAGCAATAGGTTCATATTTCCTTGACGTTGTAGCCGTGGATGCGACATGGCATATTGTGTGTGTGAATGTAACACAAACAATGACAAAGCCTTTATCTCTCTTGCTGGAGGAATCCAAGGCAAATGCTCCGTTCTTTGTATCTGCTGGAGCAGATACAAATTTCTTCAAAGGCACTTTTGTAAAAGATTGAAATGGCGCTCTGAGACCAGAGCTTTGATAACTGTGTTGAAAATGAAATTCGAAAAACTTTTAAAGAGCATTCTTGGTAGCTCAAAAGTTTGTCATTTGTCCCTGGTGCAAATACTTTTTCTTACACCGTAAACAATGGAGTCCAAAGGGGATGAGGTTTAGAGGAGATATCCCAAGAATTGGAATAAATTCCATGGTTAGTCACCTATCCCAACAAAGCACTTTAATAAAACATAACTGTACATATTAAATGGAGACCTTCTTAATACTAATAAAAATTTATAATCTACTGAACCAAACATTTTAGAGTTTGTATTATTAGTCAGAATGTTGTCAACTATAGAGAACTACAACTGAATATCTGATATATTTCAAATTCCACTTTGTATTAAAAAGCTTGTTCTCTTCAGTCCAAATCATACATTGTGTGTGTTGGCACAAGGTCTGCTTCAGCTAGTTATGAAAAGATTTGCTAAGTAATTGAGGGGATTGATCAGGATTAATGGTGAAGTCAGAGATCAATATCATTTCCAGCTTATTTTGAGCACTGCAATAATTGCTTAAATTAAAGCTCTGAATAATTTATCTTAATTGTAAACTGATCTATTATAAAGGATAGGAATAAGACAGTAAAATCCTTGGCAATGTTTAGGTTTGGGAATCTCACAATTGCTTTATTACTTAGTCAGTCACTTAGTCGAAAATTAAAGCTGGCCATCTCTGTTAAAGGTTGCATTGCCCCAGATTTGGTTTTGTTGGTAACTCAACACACATATGAGCTTATCTAAAAAGGTTCTTTTGGTCTTTGTGATATGTGAAATATTTAATTTCTTGACTTAATAACCCCAAACCCAACCCTAACCCTAACCCTAGAATAAACCTAATCATTATTCTTTAAAAAAATATGATAAATTAAAAAGAATTTCTGCAGTGGTTAGGATGAGGAGGTTGTGGTAAGTATTAAGGTTAGGGTAATAAGTTTAAGATTAATTGAGATTATGTATATTTTCCTAAGTTAGGATGTTATTTTTTTATGGACTGATCCCAAACTCATTAAGACCCCGGAAAAAAGAGGGAGAGAGAGGGGAGAAAGGAGAGAGGGAGGGAGTGTACATAGTGTGCAGGAGATAGAGTCAGAGGAGAGACGCCTGGGCTGGCTGAACTCTCCCCCCACTGGGCCGGGCTGTACACTCTACCTCCACCTAACACCCTCAGTTTCCTGAGGGTAAGGAGGTGAAGCGTGGTGCAAATTCCCTGCTGGAAAACATCAACAAAGAAAAGAAGAAATGACGGTAACCCTATAAGGAAGGAGAAGTGTGAAGGAGGCAGGGCCAAGGGAGAGACGCCTGGGCTGGCTGAACTCTACCCCTGCTGGACCAGACTGTACACTCTACCTCCCCCCAACCCCCTCAAAAGGAAGGCGAAGGAAGAATCAGACTTGGATTGTTCTGGTACTGCCCTATTCAAACCATTGGTTTTATTTTTGTGGCATATAGGACCGGAACTGTGTTCCTTTGTCCATCATTTTCCTCCTAATTTCTCCATCTTTTTTAATTTAGTTTTATTTTTAATTGGTCATGTGACAATGATATATATAAACAAACACATTCACAAAATTATTTAACACTATGAATGGAAATGATAATCTAGAACTCTTAAGTTGGATTTCTATCATTAAATCCATTTGGAAACCATGTATTTAGTCTATGTATCCACTGTCTCTCAGTCTTCTTCCTTTGGTAGGCATTCCATTGGAGATTCTTTAGGCCATGTTTCTGGAAATGTTGTATCAGGTAAGCATTGGATTTGTGTCCATTTCTGATGTTGTATG
>JAPZDV010000011.1:5924184-5946913 GCA_029814665.1 Acanthurus lineatus | reverse complement strand
CATACAACATCAGAAATGGACACAAATCCAATGCTTACCTGATACAACATTTCCAGAAACATGGCCTAAAGAATCTCTACCTCAGAGGACTCAAACACAATCCCCAGTGGAATACCTACTAAAGGAAGAAGACTGAGAGACACTGGATACAAAGACTAAATACACTGTAAACCCGCATTTTGTTTCTAATTAAACTTCTGGGTGATCACTACTTCTTCTTTTATATTTTGGTAAAACCTGCTATCATTACTAAACAGCATTAGTTGTTTGTACTATTTAGCTGAAAAAAATCATCGCACTAATCAGGTTTAGCAGAGATAACTTGGTATGTTTAGTTTTATGAGAAAAGGGAGGGGGCTAATTCAAAAACCTGCCGGGTCATGTCAAACGTTTTCCTGTTTTCAACTTTTTCAGATTCTTGTGGTGAGAGGATGCTGTAGAAGTGTAAGTATAGTTCAGTTGATCTTGGTTCTTAGTTTCTTTTTGTTTTTTGTTCTCAATATTTTTCAGGTGTTCATGGAGTTCAGCAGGATTGTGGGCAAGAACCTCAAGCAGGAATTCTATGAGAGCATCAATCGGCACAGTCCTCTTCTCCTTGAGTTATTTCCATTTAAGACAGGGAATGTTGGATGGTTGTTGACACAGATTTCATTCTGTGATTTCTCTCTTTTCGTGACCTTGACATTAGGATACTTCTCATTGAGCGTGAAGGTGCTGTGCTCACATCTTCCCAGCATCTCAGCCCAACCTCATTGTAAATCATCATTGAGGGAGAAGTCGTGATGGACAGCATTCAAGGTCTGCCAAAAGCAATGTGCATTCTGGTTGGACTCACGTATGCACTCCATCTGAACTACCCCAAGACTATGAAGCTCACATTTGAGTTCATCCAACAAGTCGTTGGGCCACACTGACCTATAGCCGAAGCTACAGACTTAAAAAATCAGCTTGCAATTTAAAGAGATGTTAAGTCTACTGTAAGAAGCTGTTGGTACATTTTTTTTTTTTTGCCACACCAGTAAAACATTTTCTGACCTGTGGGATACACCTTTTTATTTTCTGTAAAACAAGTGGACAAACAGACACATGTATAATGCAGACACACAAACAACACACACATTCAACACCCACACACATTATTGTTTCAATGATTTGAAATGAACTTTTTCAGGTTTTAGGTTGATGTGTTGATGTTGACCGGTGAGGGGAGAGGCTTCTCTCCCTTGACTCTACCTCTTCCACACTCTTTCCCTCTTTTCCCTTCCTCTCTCCCTTTTCCTCCCTTTTCTTGGGGGTTAATGAGTCTGGGATCAGTCCATGAAAAAAAAATAACATCATTACTTAGACTTATTAGCTTAATCTTAACTAGTAAACCTAAGATTAATTGAGAATGTATATTTTTCCTAACCATAAATACTGACCTTAACACTTACCATAACCTCCTCATCAACCTTACCTTGACCTAATTCTACTTGCTTAGCTCAACCCTAACCCCCTAATACATACTATTTAATGGTTACCAATTAACCCAGTCATAAGCTATAGTACTCTTACCTGAACCACTAAACTTATCTTTTCCTAACTCTAACCCTAGAATAAGCCTAATCATTATTCTTAAAAAAATATGGTTAATTAAATAGAATTTCTACATTGAGTGTTTATTAATGAGTTACCAAAGATTTATTTATTTACTTAAAAGTGTTCCTTTTAAATATTACTGAAAAGAAATGTATCTGTCCAGTGCTGTTACAGTAAAATACCCTGATAATTGACTCTTCTTAACATATATTTACCTTGCAAAAATATAATACCCTTAAGTCCATGAGACTATTATTCATATTTAGAATATCTGAGTGCAATGTAAGTAAAATGCAGAGCCTTTCACTTACTTTGCATTTTGTCAAAGTGCTTCAACATGACAGTATTTGATTTACAGTTCTGCAGAAAATACTTTATGGAGGGGGAGCTGACAGCTACGCATAAATATGGATAGGGCACTCAAACTGCAATCATAGGATTCACAAATCACAGATTTTTATTTTGCTGCTGTCAATACATGTGCACTGAATACTTGCACTGTGTAGTGTACTCTGTGAGACCTCTCATGAACTTTTACTTATCTACATGTTTCATATAGGGCACAGCTAAAATGTGTTGTGCTTTAATCTGCAGCTTTTTATTCCTGGTTTAAGGCTGTTTTTGCAGTGGCAAACAATGTGTTCGTAAATAGATCATGCAATGAAGCCAGCCCTCCTCATGTGTGCTTTCCTGGTGTCTGAACTAGTTTAACCTTTATTTGAGTCCAGACTTAATTTTAAAGCTTTTTCTTTTTCACTCATTAAGATGTTTTATCTTCATCTGAACAATCAGTCAAAGGCAAGACATGGCACAGAAAAACACTTCAGTCATAATTATCATTAAACGCACATTTGCACAAATCTAAATGCACATTTACACTCACACACACAAACACACACCCCTACACAAACACACATATTCATAAAAGTGAGTGCATGAGCAGCCACCTGTCTTCTTCACCTCCTGCTTTCCCGCAGATCTCAGGTATGATCCAGCTTGGCGGTTCACAGCAGATGGAAGCTAAGGCTTCTACAGGCTCGGTCCAACTGGATTTAATAAAGCACCATGGATCAAAAGTAAACATCTAGAGATACCTGTGCAAGAGCAGACAAAAAAGTATAGTGTTTTATAAAGCAGATAATGCACAAGGTGTAGCCCTGAGCTGTGTGTGTTGTACTCAGATCTAGATTCAAACCCAGATTCAAAGCCGTAGCACTTATGACTATTTTTTTTCTGGGTATCCAACACTCAAGTGTCAGCTTATGAACAACATTATCCTTACGAGGACGGTTCTCAGAGTTGTAGCTTCCTTAATTTGAATAAGCTGCCTTTCAACAGCCAACCCTGAAGTCTTTGAAACCAGTTGTTCAAAGAGGAAATGAAAGCACCGCAGAACTGGAACAATGTCAGCTAGTGACAAAGCAGCCTGCAGCATACAACATGCAGTAAACAAGGCAAAGCCAAAAAAACAAAAAAACATGGGCATGATCCTTGAACATGGATATTAAAGATGCATGAGTGAAGAGAAGAAAAACAATAAAATCACCTGTCTGCGACCTCAGAGTTTTGCAGCACTGAAGCAAGAATGGAAGAAAGCTTTGTACACAGCATAACTTCAGAGCAGGAGGTGCTTTCGGAATAAGATAAACCATTAGTGTTTTGGTAGTCACTGCACCCTCAAACTAGTAACAGTCAGTAGGCTGTCACCTACTTCCTCACCACTTCTCCTTTTGAGAAAAACAATCCCTTTTTAACACACATCCTCAAAAAAGAAAATGCAGATCACAGGGTTGTATGGCTTCAAGAAAAGACGACAACAGGTATCTAAGGGACTCTCTACCTTTGCTAAAAAATTTTTTGGAAAAGTTATAAACAGTTATATAAATGTAAAGACGTGATATTTTGTATGTTTATGATGAATATTACAGTATGTGCTTGACATAGACCGCAGGCAGACTAGTGGGTTTCTTGGCATCAGATAATGGGGATCCTTTTAAACAAACAAACAAACATGATCCTCTTACTTATTTATGTCCACTCAGATGTATGTTCTCCCAACCTCAACACTCAAGGGGACAAATTTTGATGGGTGGAAAAATTTTGATGGCTGGAAAAATTTCATAGAAATGAGGAACCATTGGGATGACTCCCTTATATGCTATGAGAAGACAGCTATCTATCTAATAACTGCTTGCTATAATATCCATTCTGAAAGCCAACTGATACATTAGGCTAACAGGTTAATCCTAACATAAACTGTTTGTGATCTTTGATATATTCTGATGTTAGGGTCAAAAAAATAAATAACTTTTTCATCTCCATTTTCCACCACCAGAGACACACCTTTTTATTTAAAAGAAAAGTCAGCAGTTCTCAAATAGCAGGCATCACTTGTTGTGCCCCTGTAAAACACCCCAAAGGAGTACAAAACTCTACGAGGAATCTGATAAGGATGAAGGAACTTCAATGTGCAATTTAAATGTCCCTGCTTTGATTGAAGATAATGTTTGTGAGTTGAGTGCTGCTACATTGTCTGACTGACCTGCAGCAGATGTCCAATTTAATGTTGATGGTTAGTTCCCAAAGATCCTTGGTTGAGAGTGAGAAGGCTCAGATGAATGGTGACACTGATCATCTAAGATGAGAGAGAGATGAAGCAAGAGGAGAGGGGGGATGACACAAAGGGAAATTGGACAAGAGTGCCATTGCAATGGAAGGGGAAGGTTACTGCATGCAAAGCCGTGACTGGGTTCAGCTTGTTTGTTGTGCATTTTTTTTCTCATGGTTGCATGTGTATCTTGTCCAGCTCCTTAAGCCAAGGAGGGTGTTCAAATAGCTTATTTAAGACCAGCTTTTCCTCACCTTACTGACAGTGCCAGTATCAATCCATGTCCGTCTCTTGCCAAGTTGTGGACATGAAACAAGAGGTGGCTGAAAACAAGGTGACTAAATATGATGTATGCCAAGATCACTCCTCTAATCCACTGCCTACTGTACTGCCAGTGCTGAAAACAACATTTTATTGTCTTGAGTCCGCCATTGATCAATCTGAAATTAGTATTGTATACTTAAATTGTTTTTGATAAATTTTTAGTGGCATAGTAAATAAAAGTATAGGGAAAGAGACTGAGTTAAAATAGAGGTGCCAGTGTTTGAACACAAATCC
Source organism: Acanthurus lineatus (assembly GCA_029814665.1). Lineage (NCBI taxonomy): Eukaryota > Metazoa > Chordata > Actinopteri > Acanthuriformes > Acanthuridae > Acanthurus > Acanthurus lineatus. The sequence goes on along the minus strand of JAPZDV010000011.1, from coordinate 5,942,169 downwards.
ATTGTTTGGTAGCTAGAAATTGTCACTGTTCTTGCCATACCAACTGAGTTTAAATGTCAGGTATGCAGTTGAGTTTTGGATCATTAGGCAGACTAAGGAGCTTATGGCCAACAGCCAGGTGAGAGGCTTAATCTCTAAGCTGGTTAGAGGTTTTGCCATTGAGAAAGTCAAAGGCAAGCCATGCTTGGCACTGTGTGGCAGGGCGTCTGACAGGAAGAATGCCGACGAGGAAGAGTGGTGTCCAAGTGCTTATGGTATAGAACCAGACTGCAAAGACCACCAGGATGGATTGGATATACATTATTTGTGGTGGCATGTTCCTTTTCTATCCAGTTTTTTTCAAAAGGTGTACACCTACAAAACATTCTGGCCTTTGCATGTTTCCCAGCTCTTTGGTCTTCGACATTCAAATAAATAAAAACACACATTTCCGTCTTGAAAAACACTTGAAACATAAACCACAGAGTGAAGTCTTTATCTGCTGCTGTCCATCTTTATGGGTGATAGAAAGTGAAAAAAATCTGAAAAAACAGTTCTATTTTGTCTCTTTTAAGAACCGATGTCTCTACCTCCCTTAGGAAAACGGGCTCAGTCACAGGCCAAGGCACACATGAAAAATGAAGTCCAAGGTTTAATGCAAGACCCACGTCAGTCTTTACATTAAAGAGGCACTCATCGACCCATGCTGACAGGGTTGAGCGGGGAAGTGTTGTTGCGGATGAAGGATGAGTGGTTTTGCTGTAGACAGAGAGGGTGTCAGGCGAACACAGACAGGTCATTTCCCATCTACGTAGGGGGCCAAACCTGCAGACTCAGCAGTCCTGGATTCAGATGATGATGACAGCTATGGATGCACCCGGTTGGTTCCTCCACAAGGCCATTCCTCCTCATCAGCTTCTCAGAGGGAGAGTTCAGTCGAGTCAGCACAATGCCGATAAAAACGTCGCTGTGTGGCCTCCTCTGTGTGCTTTTGCTCTTTCATTCCTCTCTGGAGGAGCAAAAGGAGAGTGTGTATTTGAGAAAAAAAGAGAGTGAGTGCAGGAGTAAAAGACAAAGACAAAGCAGGAGAGAACAGAAAGGCTAGCCTTATGGGACACACTCACTCTGTCTCCCACTCCTATTCTTGCAGCTCCTGTTGCTCATCAACATGGAGGAGCACATCTCTGATTCTTGTTTTTCACATGAAAATGCATATTTACTTTTAAAGCAATATTTTTCAACCGATGCCGGCCCCAGCAGGAGATAGTCATGGATTATATATGATAGTGAACCCTATGTTTTTATGGATACACTCTGGAATTTAAGTCTAGAACAAGGCCACATGTCACTTTAAAAAGGTCTTTGGTTAGAGGTCCTTTGGTATTCCCACTTGTTAAGTGTGCTTGTTATGTTATAAATTTTTGAATTAGCATACCTCTGAACAGGTCATGGATAAAAATACCAGAGTGAGGAAAAAAGTAGTTCTCTTTAGTTTCCTCTGCACAGTAACCCCAGGTTGAAGCTGACATAGAAGTGGCAAAAACTGTGTTTTCTCTACAGGCTGATTGAAACTGGCTCATAAAGTGATTCAGTCAACATAAAACCCCATAATACAAGGCTGAGCTCTACAGCAGAAACAAAGAAATACGCACCCACAAAAAAACTTAGCAAACAATAACGTTTGCTAAATTGTTCTGGCAACTGACAGTTCAACTCTGGCCTTAAGATAACAAAAAACACACAGTCATAAACTGATTACATCAGGGGGATTTTAACCGCCTTGACAATCTGAAGAAGCCTGCGTTCTCTCTGAAAGTCTTCTAATACTTAAAAAAGGAAAATTTATGCAATGTCATATCAACAAATATGCAAAGTTTCTGCATGCATGTTAGAAACAAAGCAGAGCAATTAGTCCTGCTTTGCTACTTAGTGAATCTTTCACTCACACATCAAAAAAGATGGCCATTTAACTCCAGATTTGAATACCTCTTCAGATTCTGCCAAAAAAATACTTAACAATTAGGTGCTAAGCATTTTAACTAAAAACCTAAGCATGAAAAAAAGGAAAGGAACAGCATGATAACATCAAACAGCTGTTGAAGCTGTTGTGTATCTTGGAAATGTTGGCAAGACCACCAACACAATTAAGAAGTTAATTGAATTCCAAATGTTGAGTTAATCTTTAAATATAAGGGAATAAGAGACTCTCAGCTTTGATTGGTTTTGTGATATGGAAGAATGAGGAGCTGATTATATCAGTGATCGTCTGATTCTGTATGTTAGACTAACAAAGGGAAATAGACACGAAATTCAAAACAAACATCTTCTCCATGATACTTTCTTCTCTAATTTGCTTCCTTTTTCCTACTTATCATTTCCTTAATCGTCCTCCCTTTCAGTCTCTTTCCCCCTGTGTACCTCACTTTATGTTCTGACCTGATAGCAAGAGTGGCATCAAAAAACAGGGCTCCACCAGTCAGAGGTGAATCACGTTGGCTCAGTATTGACTGAGCCCGTCACGCGCTCTGATGACTCATGTTAAAGCGCTTTTTGACTAAAAGGATTTGTAAAAGATGTGTCACTCACTGAGTGTTTTCCATTCCTCTATTCCCGATGGTGGGCCTCTTTGGACAAGAACAGTCAAAGCGTTATCTTTCCACTCTTGACTTATTGACAGGATGCTGGAAGAGGGCTAAATGGAGGTTAGCCAATTACAGCTATTGAGGTCAAGCACATAAATATACACTTCTCTGACATGGTGATAGGCAGTGTGAGGGCCAGGCTTTATTCCCTACTGGAATCACACAGAGATCAAAGCAACTCATACAGTGACTGATCTTGTCTCATTGAGAAAACTGTAGTCTTTTGATGTCAAGAGACAAAGACGGGTGGAGCTTAGAGAGAACAGTTGGCAGTGCACAAGAGAGTGGAAAAAGCCCATTTATAAAAAGGGAAGATAGCCTGTTGTTGGCTGTAGGTCCACAATGAACCAAACTCGCTGCGGGATGTCCGACTCTGTACCTGCACTTTGCCTCTGAGTCAAAGAGCTGCTTTGTGATTGAATCTTGTTCTCAGATTTCTTGAATTAGTTCCAATCGTAGTCAGTATCTGTGTAATAACCACAGATCTAAAGAACTCTGCAGCTGAGCAATGTAAATTATGTAGTGCATAACCTTCTGATCGATTTAGCTCCTTCCAGGTAATAGTACATTAAATTTGCACTGTTTGTACAATAAGAAAGCATGATTTATAGTAAATTGGAAAAACAAGCTCCACACTGAAAATAGGTCTTTTGCCAGCGCTTTGAAAAATGATCCAAATGGCCACGCTAACAATGACTCGTGGTGACAAAGACAATCACATTCGAAATTAGAGCAGTTTTTCTGTTGCTGTTTTGGTGTCTCCAGGTCACATCCATGGTAAGTAGCTAAATTGTTTTTTTTTTCTTTATACTTCAGGGTTGAGAGCTTTAGGATTATATGCAATGGGTGTGTGTTTAGGATAGTAATGATATTTTCACACTTGTATCCAGGTTGTTGCTCAGAGTCCAACTGAAATAAAATTGCAATTTTGCTTCTGTCCTTGCATGAATTCATCAGAATACTGCACTGGACAGCCTGACTCCAAACCACTGATCACATTACTTATTTTTCAAGCATATTTGAATAAAACTCCAATATCAGTGTTCTGCATTATAAAAGGTTTCACACTGACTTAAAGCCAGACTGCAGCTTACTACACAACCCAGGAGCCAATTACTTTAAACAGCAACCCACAGTAGTCTCCTTATCTTACTTACTAGCATAAATGCTATTTTTCTCTGCACCTTATTTTACTGAATGACTGACCCCCCCAAAAAACAAACAAACAAACAAACAAACATTCACTGAGGTAAGTGCCCTGATAATGTGAGTTCAGAGATGCAGTTGCAGCATATTAAACAGCCCAAAAACTTCTTGCAAGAGTCACTTCAGTTTAAACGCTTGTCGTATACCTAACTCTTTGACGCTACTGCTAGCAATGCAAAGCAACTATGGTGAAAGCATCCAAGCATCCAAGCAACAATAGGAGATTGTTTTTTGCTCACTTTGTCCCTCATTTCCCTTCTGGAGCTGTCAATAAAACAAACTCATTTATTAAAGTCAAATAAAGTTTGTAGAAAAAACTGACTGACTGTTCAAAAGTTCAGAGTTGCATGTGATGCTTTGCTAGACACCGTAAAAAAAAGCCACCATGGCCCTAATTGGATTTCGGAGCTCAGTGGTGTCATTGTTCCTTTGTGTCTTGCAAAAGTATCCTTTTAAACAGTACTGGTTGGCAGCATGTATGCATGGCAACACTGTATATTACCAAGATCACATGGATGAGCATGAAAATTCAGCAATCTACTCAAAATAAACTCTAGACTGCTCTTTGGTTGACCCTTAAGGATTCACACACACACTTAAGATTCCTCAAAAGTATGCATGAGGTTGCACTTATGCTCAAAGCATGTGACAAATAAAAGACCTCATTTATAAATTATGTATGATTTTTGGCTTTGGATTGTTGAAAAAAAGCCAAAACAGCCTTCCAGAATTTTAACAAAAAATTTGGGTGGAAAGGTGGTGTCCAACACAGTTAGGTTATTTACCTGCACCAAGTTTAAAGTCCTGTCCATTTAACAACATTCTACCTCTTTTTGCAGATAAGACACAGCCAGCCATTCTCGCCACCAAAAGATTTTGCCTTTGTTAAAATAAGCATTGTTCTTTTATAGAAAACAATCCAGCCAAGAGATCTATTAAATTTGAGCTTTTGATTGGATTACACTATCAATTCGGCAGATGGAGTTTGCTAAATGGTCACAGAATTTTAAATTTAGCTTATTATAGCAGAGCAGTTCTGTTCTTTTTCTGATTAGGACAGTTTGAGTGGACTAATACAGTCAGGCAGCATTGTCATAAAGAACAAATAAAAGCAAATGACCTTCTCTTATAAACAGATGGTCCTTTTTTGTGAATCTGTGTCACTGATAAATGTTACATTATGGGCAGATGGCAGCGGACAAAGTTCTATCAAGCAGAAAATGATACAAGGTATTTCAAATACTTGCTACAAACAGATGTTTTGCTCTGTTGTCACCAGCAATGACCTCCTCAGACACATTATCATTAGATGCCAGCTCCTCTGACTGTGGCTGCCATCTTGAATTAGTGACGGCCTAGCGTGCAGAGGGCCTTCCTGTCTCCCTGTCATCTCTATGGAGACAGAGGAAGTGGATCTCGCCCACAGCTTGTGCCCACATTTCACATCTACTCAGCTTCACACCACACCATTCCTGTAGGCTGCTGCGGAGCACGATTCTGCACATGAAGCCAAGCAGACTTAATAAACATGATCAACTCTCCCATCCCTCTCCATTTAAGGCCTTAAAAGTCTTCAGACCGTCTAAGTACAACAGCGGGGGCGGCAGTTTGGCTGAATATGACATTATAAATTGAGGCGTAAGTGCAAGCAGATTTGTAATTCAAATCTCTGTATATATCACCAAACATCTCTTAAGCTGCTACCTGGCAAGTGGACTGTAAAAATGATTGTTTCAGCCCTCGCCATGTCCACTGTCTAGCACTGCAAGCAGAAACCAATGAGGTAATGGGCAAGGCATAACACTGAGCTGAAGTTAAATGTCCTTTGATCAGAGGAGAAAAAAAAAGATGAATTAAAGCAAAGACAGCTTTAAATATTTTTCCCAAGGGCGAAAAAATATGGCAAGAAGATGCATGGCAATTAGCATGTGACAAAGTGAGAGAATCACACATTAAAAGAAAATGTAACATGAGTAAAAGTGTCAGTTTAACAGTGCTGATGAATTCAAGAAAGCTCTCCATGAAATAATTGGTTTGTCACACGTGAGAACTCCCATGCTGATTTGTCATATTCCATTCATTCAGACATTTTTTTTCTTTACACTATCAAAGATAAAAGAATAAGAAAAAAAAATCAAAGTGAACAATGCATTATTTGAAGGTAATATGACAGGCTGCGTATGGCACTATGATGAGGGGAACAAACATAAAAAGGATTATTGTTTTGACAAGCTATTTGATGCAAGTCAAAGGAGCAGCAGATTGAGGGACTGATGAAGGCAGTCAGGCCCTGTTTAGATATTAATCGTGACATTCAGCTTCCCTCGGTTTCACAGAGCTTTCTGTACTGTCACTGTCAAGGAAGTTCACATCCTTTCCAAAGGAGAGTTTACCCTCTTTGACATTTGAAGTCAGATTGATGGGGAACTCCAGGTGGAAAAAGGTGTAATTGGGATGTAAGCGGGTGAAGTATGAACTATGCAAGAACTGGGAGTTCACTGCTCTATACGGAGGTTCTAATTATGTAAATGTTTGCAAGGAAAATGGTTAAACAGTTATATTATCTTTGAACTGACTGTGGTAAATGGAAAGGTTGGCTGAAAGTAGGACTAAAGGGCAAAAAAAAAAATGAAAGACAAACACACAGAATAGCATTTGTGGAAGGAGCAGCTCACACTATATACTACAGACTATCCATCCATTATCCGAAGCTGTTTTTCCCTTGCAGGGTCAGAAGGTGCTGGAGCAAATCCCATCTGACACTGGGCAAGCAAAAGGGTGCATCCAGGATGAGTTGACATTGCCCTTTTTGTTTGAGAGCAAAATCCTTTTTGTTTAACCAGAAATACAACCGACAAAAGACAAGTCTCCCAAGTTTTCTACCTAAACAAAAAAGGAATTTACTCACTCTGTTTAAAGCTCAGATCTATCTCAGTACAAACAGTTTTGGTATTGTTAGATGTTTACAATAGATGTACATATCTATATACATGTAGATGCCATGCATATATAAGAAGACCTAAATGCATTTTTAGAGATGCGGCCCTGTTTATTCCTATTCAAGTTGCTCAAAAATTCAGTAGACAAAAAAGGTTTGACTTTGAATGCATAAAAGTATAAGGATCATGGCTTTTGCATCATGGGACTCATTGAGCATCCACATCACAGACTCCAATCAATCAGTCAGCTAACTTAAGATTAAGGATTCTGTGGGAGTTTTGTCCCATTAAAAAAAAAAAAAATTGGAGACTTGGTTTTACATTGACTTCTTTCACAATAACTCGTAGGAAAAAAAGTAAAAAGGAGCCAGTGTGCATTATGTGATGTGTAATTACACAGTCTGGCTACTTAAACAAATTGGCTTTAAAGTCTGTTACACTTCCTTGGGATATAGTAAATGACACATGCGCCTCTGCTTCTGCGACTACTGTTTGGTCTATGGAAGCTAAACATGTAGCCTTTGTCTACCAATTTTAAAATTGTTTTAACAGTTGCCATACATGTTTCTATGATATAAAATGCAATGTAAGAATCACACTGCATAGTTATATCAAAATAAATGTATATTTTAAATTACAAGCAAAATTTTACATTGTAGTAGTTTTGTTGCTGATTTTTTCTAAAGGGCTCTTGAGAAAAAAGAGAAAGAAAAGTCACAGTAAAAAACAGACTTGTCTTATGTGCAAAATGACCTTGTTGATAAACTCATCTAATCAGACCTCTCATGGCTTTGCCTGGTTCGAGACCTTTTAATCTGTCCGCTTCACTGAGTTCAGTTGCCAGTTTCTGCAGAGGAAGGCAACAGTGTAACTGTTTGACAATCTGTCTGATATCAGGCAACTCATGGCCATGACAAACACAAGCAAACCAAGACACTTTTTTCTTTTTTTTTTTTTTTTAAGGCTCTGACATCTCTTTGTATGTAATTATTCATCGTCACACCACACGCTATCTTCACTGTCATCTTTTTTTGCCAGCCTGCATGTCATCTTATCGTCCTCAGCCTCTGTGAACTGTTTCCCCAGCCCAGCTTTCTGAACGCAGCGGGGAGTGGATATGAAACTTGCCTTGTTAAACACAAAATTGAAGACAGGCCACAGAAAGGCTGAGTGTCAGAGCCACTGTGTTTGTTCAGTAAACACCATCAGTAAAAAAAAAAAAAAAAAAAAAATCAAATTTGCGCAGAGAACTCAGTGACACTTTGTAAATAGAAGAAAAAAGGGAAATGTAGCAACCAGATAGATAGATGGATAGATGCCCTCTGGAAAAATACATAGATAAGTTGGCACAAATGAAAGGTTCAAACAAAAACAAAACAAGAGGAAGGTATCCAAGACCACAATATATATATATACACATGAACCTTTATATTTGTCTTTTACACAATTCACTTGCTGCTCCTCTCTTTCACCCTTTACCTCTTTTTATTTGCCATCTCCCAAATCTGATTTCCCGGAGCCTCCAGAGCACACATGATAAGGCTTTCTGCTGCACTCTCTCCTTTTCTTCCTCTCTGTCTGCGTGGGAATATACACATGTGCATACATATGTGAACCAGACAGGAGCATCGTTATCATCTGAAGGGAAGGGAAGAAGATACAACACTACAGCAAGATGAGTGGGAGGTGTATGACACTGGCATGCCACTTTTATTTCCCACAGTTTTAAGATGACATCCTAATCTTACCACTGAACATTTAAGGGTTATGGGGAAGAAGGTCACACTGAGGTGAGACACTAAAAATCCCCTACACACATATTTCCAGTCTTAGTTATAAGTCTAAGTTGGAGTTAATGTACAAAATACAGGTTTAAATAGAGAGTTAGCCATGAGCAGTGCTTGTTATGCTGCCTTTGACCCAACTTTAATCCTTTGGAGATCAGCTGAGATATTCACACATTCTTAAACACATGCGCAGATGACTGTACTTCAGCATTAAAATCAGACCTTTCTTGCTGAAATTAGACTTTATTTTCAATGTTTTGTTACACAGGAAAATATTTAAAAATGACTCTTCCAGGCTCTATAGTGCAAGTATACAGTACAAAGTATACAATATAGTAGATGCTCTGGAATTTTTCATAGACCATATCATGAGGAAGAGGGTAAGGAACAATTTTTTTAGGGGTTGGTTTATTTAGTTGAATTTCAAAAAGTCGATAGGAAGCAAAAAACAAAAGAAAACAAAAAACAGTCTGTGTTTGTGCTGTCATTGCCTTTAGGTTTACCATCATGTTCCACCCCCAAATGTATCTATTGTGATGTATGATTGTGATTTCCAAGGTGGGCATTGTAGCATTGTATGAAACACAACCGCTGATTGATTTCTTCTTGCACAAGGGGAATGACAGTAGGAAGATTATCAGTTTGTTTTTCCCTTCTCTCTCTCTTCACAGGTAATTTTCATGTTGTAAATGGAGGTATCGATTTGCGCTGTCTTCTGTTTGTCCCCAGCTCAGTTTATCATCTGAGGAGAAAAACAGGAGCAGAAACTTACACAAGTTTGACTTCATAGCATGGGGGAATGTGATCAATTGCTCTAACATCTCGTGCTGTTCTCTATGGGATGTTTGTGACACATTTGTGATTTGACTTGAATTGCACTCCACTTTATTGATTCACTCCTTTTAAATATACCTATTTTCCCTTAGTTCTTCACAATCAAGAGTATTTTTACATCCAGTTGTCAAAAGAGAAACAGGTCTTTGTGGTTATTTTAAACTTACACATTTGGTGGTTGAGGTTGTTTGTGGATAACTGTATGACATTCTAGGTAGATATCCTGATTGATGGCATTGCACCATTGTATTGATAATTGAACTGTCTAGATCATGTCATGGGTCCAATCAATGGTCTCCTGTGTGCTAACAGGGATGGACCTTACAAGATGGAAGAATATAGCAGCCTAATCCTCCATGCTGGAAGAAGAGGTACCCTTCCCTGGTGTTGCCACACACCTGTGTGAGACTGAGGAAACAAAGGTTTGCAAGATGCCTAGTGCCGTCCTTTATTTCAGACACTGCTGACTTGATTATTGCATGTATTTCAAACTCATAAGTCAACATTATATAGATGTATAATGATTGTAATCACTGAAAAGTCCATCACATTGTGCATGTGTCAGCATGGTCCACTTCTGACAGAAGCGCTGTCCATGATTTGCAATTATGAGCAGTTTGAAGCCATAATTTCATGATAAAGTTTGCAGGTCCTTGCACTTTTACCTATATATTATATCTTGGCATTAGCAAATGTCATTTGAAATTGGAGAAGAAGTTATGAGCCTGTATGCATCACAGCTATATCTGTCCACAAGGCACAGCTGTAATTACAGTCAAACTATTTCTAGCTGTGAGCTCCTGTTGTGGAGCAATTACACTTGAACCTTGGGACATATCTACCCAGTTTTCTATTTATTGGAAGCATCACAGCTTCACAAGAATTATCTGAGCTTCAACTGTTACTTCCCTAGCTATTCTCTTTCCTTACAGCATGTCATTACAAACTGTCTTATTTGGCTGTGACAGCTGCCTCCAGCTAGTGGAGAAAATTGTGGTTCTGGAAGACAGAGTTTCCTCGATTCACCAGATCAAAACTGAAAAGCAATACACCAACTCCATGATCATTGACCAGTGATCACTGAGTCGGTGATCAATGAGCGATCATTGGTCAGTGATCATTCATTGATCATTGTGGGTTGAACTGTTACAGCTGCTGCCACCTCTGGAGGTGAACTCGACCAAACCAGGCCGTGCTCCATTTCTGCCACAGCTTTTCCTGTTGTTGGAAAGTGTCCCCTTCATAACGTACCCTGCGCTCTATCGGAACAGCTGAATGATGCACTGATATGACTGGGGGCAAAGATGAAGTTTCCAGTCTACTTTAACCCATGAACATCTTGGTTCTGCAGTCTCAAATTCCCGCCTCTCCTCAGCTGCCTTAGAGCTACCCCACTGCTATGAATTTGATAGCTAATAATTGTACTTTTCTAGATGATATGAACTGTATAGGACCCTTCAGCTTTCACAAGCTCCAGAAATGATACTGCCGACATACATTTTTAAATGTATCGATAGAAAACTAAATTTCATGGATGTTTTTTTTTTTTTTTTATAAATTTGATTTAACTTTTTACGGCACTTGTGTTTGAAGAGATGTGCTGTGGTCTTTATATGATACAGCCAAATCTAAAAAGTCCACTAGACTTAATCCAGCAGACCCTCTAAAGTCAACACAACTTAATTTGGGGTTCATCAACAGGAGGAGTAATGAAATTGTTTTAGTGAGTTAAAAAATAATATTGCAGAGAGTTTAAAAAAAAATGTGGTAGGCAGATGAGGACATGACAAAGAGCTGAGGTGATTGTCTTGTCTCCCTTTATCTCTTAGACAGAGTTTCAATGCCCAGAAATGACATAAAAACAGTTGACCGATACAAAAACTCCAGTGGATGGAAGAGTATTGAAGAAAGGTGGCAGAGAGAAGTTATTATCCAAAGGCTCTTCACTGAAAAAGGACAAAGAAATGAGCAGGATCAACACACAAAAAAAGATGAGCTCATACTATTTATGTGCACATGTGGCCAAGCTTACTGGAAGCCAACTAAAATGTGATGCTCTTCAGGAGCAACTCTACAAGAGGCTGGCAGAAACAGATGAGAGCCACGAGAAAGAGTTCTCAGTGAGAGCAAGGCTAAGGAGCCTCCTACAGGAAGGAGCACACAGAGAGAACAGAGAGCTATAGGAAGGAGTTCTCAGAGAGATGAGAGCTTCAGGAAGGAACTCTTACAGGGGAAAGAGTTTTTAAAAAGGGGAAGCTCTCTATGAAAGAGACCTTTCAGAAGAAGCTCTCCGTCGGAGTCATAACCCCCAAAAAAGGAGCTGTCTAACCATTGAAAGAGTTGAAAGAAAAGGGCGCAGCGGTGGAAACAAAAAGAGAGCTTGACGAGATGCTAATGGTCAGAACAAAGATCTGGAACCACAAGGAGGCGGAGATGAAAGATATCCAACTCCTCAGTTAAGAAAACGTCAAGCTTCAGGTGCATCAAATGAGATCATCTGTTGTGCTCTTACCACTATTCTACTCTGAATAGCCACAAGATTTGTTTTTACTTTTAGAAGTAAAATGAAAACCTGCTGCTACTTAATAACCAAAATGTAAATCACACACACTCAAAGCTTTGGAAACAATTCATTTTTTAATACCACAACATCAGTGACATTTCGAGCACACTGCTTTTCATCAGTGTTGTTAGTAAATGAATTGCTTTGAGAGTTTTAACTATGAGTAATTTACTTGTGCTCACTCATCAACATTCCTCCAGCACCAGATTTCAGTTTATTGGAAGAATGCCCTTTGCTCACTTTGCTACTTAAATAATGACAAAATAGCAAATAAGTTTTTGAGATATATTATCCACATTTCCAATACCTTGCCTAGTGTGCCGACCTTAACATTCCCCCAAAATCTCCAGCCCAGTTTCTCATAATATCAAGGGAGGAGATATTTATAATAGAAACATCATCCCAAGTCAATATATTATCATCAGCTTGTGGAGGCCTACTTAAGTACTATAAATTTGATGATCATAAGCCTGAGCCCCACTGGCATGTATATCATTATCTGCTCACGTAAAGTATGGCTGGTAGTGCCGATCTGCTCATTCTTCAGTCATTACAAAAACTGGCAATACACTGTGCCATAGCGGCTTAAAGGGGATGAGGAGTTGATTTGATTGGCCACAATTGAGGTCAACAGTGCCCCATGCTGTGCCACAGATGTGCTTTTGTTTGTGTTCACCAAAAATCAAATTTACCAAAAAACAAAAACAAAAAAACAAAGAAAAAGTTGGCCACTCCTACATAATCTCCTAGAGCATAGAAAAAAAAGTCTACTTTTGCACTGCCCTGAGACTGGCAATGACAGAGCGAGATATAATAAAACACTAAAAGAGGGTACTCGGCACAGGTGGATGCCAAAGCACGTAAAAAGAAGCACCTTGTCAGTAGCTCGCAGAGCAGCAAAATCACATACACAGAAAAAACTCTAAAGTCTGGCCAAGTCAACCACTAAGCAGCAGAGACAATCTGGAAAAGACTCCTCAGCAGTCCACAGCCTTTATGCTGTGCTTGATTGTGATGGGACACAGATGTGTGGGAGCCAGCTCTCTCTCCAGCCACCTGGACAGCCACGCCCAGCTTCTGACACACACCTCTCCACAATACACACAAAAAAAACTAGAAATCTCCAAACCATCACACAGATCTCAGTTCATCAGATCTGTAAAACAAAAGGAAGCCATTAAAATTTCTACAACTGAAAACAAAAGATATAATCTGCATTTATCATATTTTATTTGTAAAGAGGAGCCTATATGTCTGTCCTCTTTATATTTTTATATAATCCACTTGTCTTCTATCTCAAACTTTAGTTAAAGGAAGAATACTTGCAAGAGAAGGCTGTCTTCCAAAATGCAAACACACAACAAACACACACGCATACAGATACAAACACCCCATTTTCATAAGGATTCTTGTTACTTCTCGAAATTAAAGAACACCTTCTAGCTGCTCTGCTGACAACACATGAAACATATATTCCTGAGCTCTTAATATCCTGCTGCATGTAAAACCATATGAATACACAGTAAAGGTTGCAACATTGTTAAAACAGGCACCGAGACACTGTCTTGCAGGAGGTCTCGAGGATGAGAATGACCCTCAGTAAAGTTCAAGACCAACCCATCATTAGGCACCTCAATGTCCAATTAAAAGCAATAAACATTGATAATGATGAAAGAGAGACAGAGGTCAAAAGGCAATTATCAAACGTAGATGCCCTCTGTATTTGTTGTAACTAAGATTAAACTAACAACTGCTGAGTATTTTGACATAAATAGTCACAGCTGTATTTTTCAAAAGCCTACTGATGTTGTGGGTTCACCAGACTGATAAACATAAAGTGAGTGACAAAAAAAAGAAAGACGAGACAATTAAAATTAAAATTCATCTGAAGTGACTCAGGTGGGAATGACAAAGTAATGCATTAAAGTTTAATTCAGGTTATGTTTATTCATGTTTGCCAACTTTAATTTTTGAAAACATTCGGGATAAGGTAATAATACAGCTCAACAAAATAAATAGTTTACAAAAATATATTCATTTTGGACCATGTTAATGCAAAAAAAGTTACATATTGTACAACTAAACAGTCTTCCCTCTTTGGGAATTGTGCTATTGTCTTTTCTTTGTCAGTGTATCCTCCCTCCTTTATTTCTTTTGGTGGCTGACTCAATGTCATTGTAAATGATAGCTGCCCCTCAATGATCTTTGAGTGTAATAAAAGACTGATTTAATGAATGGTTGCCTTCAGTTGTCTTTGTGCCGTGAACCCTCTTTCACTTTATTATTTTATCCTTCACTGACTACAATGCTGCCTTATTCCCAGTTTTTATTTTCCTGTCATAGCCACTTCAGTTTGCTTATGTTTTTTACACTTATACCTGTTGCAAGGCCTTCTTATCTACTTGACCCCTCCTAATGAACTACATAATCCTGTAGTAAAACTGACACAAAGCTAGCTTAAACTGACACCTACATTAGTACTAAGGTATTTAGTTAAGCCTTATTTACAAAGAAGTAGTAGATCACTTAAAAAATAAAATAATATCCTGAAATATTGTGATTTCATCAATAAAATACTGATGTCTTGTTTTTTCCCCTCCTGACAGCCTGCACGCTACTGTTTGTACTGAACATTGCATGCATATATTAAACAATTCTCTCAAAATTTCAAACTTCAGAAATCCCCTCCTCTGTATCAAAGACAAGCTGTTATAATGGTCCATTAAAGATGTTCGTGCTTTGAGCCTCAGTACAGTGGGTGGTAAAAGGTTAATCTCCTGTTATTTAAAAAATGCACATCCCTTTATGTAGATTACCTTGTCACATCCTTGGCGTGCTTTGTTTTTGGGGAAGCTGAAATTATGTAAGAGAATGTTTAATACAGTTAGGTAACAAAGTAATAAAGCTAAGTGCTCAGTTTCCTCTGGCAACTGTGTTTGTGCACTTGAATTAAAGGACACTGAGAAGAAATATATATATATATTGAATGTGTATTTGCTGTCTACTTCAAGACATGTTAGAGATGTTCGAAATGCAAAAGATGTCTAAAAAGTAGTGAACAGTACTAGAGCATGTTATAGATGTATGTGTGTGTGTGTGTTTTTTTGGGGGGGGGCATGTCATTACTGAAGCATGTCATTACAGACTGTAATGACATGCTTCAGTAAAGCTGCTGTGGTCAGAGCAGTCAGCAGAGGACAGGAACAGAAAAGAAGCACTGGTGACATTATTTGTTGAATCAGTGAATGTCTGCAAGGTTTTTTGAAAATGTGAAATGCTTACCCTCAGAATGTGAGACATACCTCAAAAATGTCCACCATGATTTGTTATAGCATGCTCATCCCACAATAAATAAAGAAATCAAGTGTAAGTTTATAAGACAAGAGCCTGGTAAAACTGTGCAAAAAAAGTGGAACCTCACATTCTCTGTGGAAACCAAGAAAGCTCAATGTGCCACATGCAACATTTTTAGGATATTGATTCCTCTAACAGGGAAATATGGCACTAATGTCCATATATTTATTCATTTAGCTGCTGTTCAAGACACAAGGCCTTGCAATTTATAAAAGTCAAGTACTCTGGTGTTGTATTTATACCCATATATTTAAATCTATTTAAAGTAATCTTGAGCTCTACCTCGCGTCTGCCTTATTGGATTTACTCAGTTTATTTGGGGACCTACTGGAACTACAGATACGCAAAAACCAAGTGGTGCAACACCCTTTCAAGAAATGAGATTTAGCTTCGGTACCTTTTCTTCCCTTTTATTGTGTATTTCACTAATGCACAACAGAGTGTAATAGGCTTTTCTCCCAGGCCATGGCATAATCTTTATTACTGCAGCTACAGTGTGATGCAGCGTGCGAAATGGTTTTCTAACAGAAGGAGAAAGGTGAAGCCATTTGCTTCTGACTTGTAATGCTTTACATTTTTCATCCACTTAACATTGTATATTGATTTTCCAGACATCAAATTTGTTAAAGAAAGGAAATCTACCTGTGCAAATTACAGGACAACAGTTGTATTTCAGATCAGATGCGGGAAAATGCCGGTGTGTGTGGCAGAGGTTCTTGTTCTTGATCTGCTCCTAATGTTCAACAGAAAATTGCTTTGATAATGCAAGTCTAGATCAGATAATCAGATAGAGACTTATGATGCAATAGTTGATTTGAGTTAAGGAAACATCTCAAAGTAAATTTGACATGTAATAACACCATTAGGTGTGTCATTTAATTGAAAAATTAAGTCTTTTTTGCATAAGTAACTTAGGAATTAACTTCATATATGAGGTTGACATATTCAAAGTATACATACAAATAAGTAGATGAAGTAAATATTCTGCAGCCCTCCATTCATACTAAAGTCACACTCACATTTGCAGCTGAACATATGGTCCATCACAGCTGCATTTAACTGATAAGGCACTTAAGGAACAAACCTGATGGCAGCACTGAGACCAAAGAACAGTAAAATAGATTGACTGTATAAATCCCATGTGGAGCTTTCCATATCTTAATAGACCAGCGAGAGGGCAATGATTTACAACACAACAAGCTGTGGTGGTAGGTTGATGCTACGTGGGCGTATGTGTGTGTATGTGTGTGTAAGTGTGTGTGTGTGTTTGGTGCATGTTTGTGTGTTTGGCAAGCTCAGGATTTTCCTGTGCTGGACGTCACATTACTTTTCCCGACTTAAGAAATACAGCTCGTACACGACACATCTGCTCAGAGCCACAGAAAGACCCGCTGAGAAACCAAATGAGGCTGTCTGCTCAGCCGCTCTCCACCCACTCACACATTTCCAACTGCTCACAAACTACTCACTGTTTATACCTTAATCCAATCCACACCTGAAACTGACAGCAAATTCAAATGAAAGTGACACTACAGTCGGTGGATCGACTGTGGGCTAGATTTGAACTGTGAAGGCTCCAGACATGCAGAGATGGGAATTTTACCCGTTTTTACCAAACACTGCAGAAGCTAATCTTTAGTATGCTCTTTAATATGCTTATTCTCAACCTATAGGTTCAGACCCTTATGTGAGTCTCTGTCTATTTCTGTAGCAACCACAGCAGGTCAAATACTCCACATGTAGAGTGGCTGCCTTTTCCTCTAAGGCCACCATTATATTTTGACATTTGCAGCTTTAGGTGAAATGTCTCTGTCATTCTCATGAAATTTGATTTAGACTCTCTCATCCCCTTTAGGTTAAATTATAATATAATTGGTCAGACCTTAAGCTTATGAAAAATGAATTTCTGCCTCAGTTGTAGTTTTTTGTTCAGTACCAATAGCCAGAAGTGCACATGACTGATGTGCATAGTGTCATGAATTTAAAAAAAAAAAAAAGAATCAGAAATGCATGACATTAGTTGCTTCAAATTGCATCTTATATACCAAAAGCAACTGAATTTATAGTGTTGATAAATGGACAGCAAGCTAGTCAAGCTGAAAAGTCAAGCTGCCCACTCTTTTCTGTGTCATATTTTTTCCCTTAGCATTTCATAGAGCTAAACATGCACATCCTGAGGTCTGCTTTATTGAAGCTGCTCGGGTGAATGTCTGATTTACATTAAAGGGGGACATTAATAATGGAAAGCATTGCAAAAACTGTGAAGAACAGATAAGAGCAAAGTTGCAGTCCACTGAATTTTGGAGGCTGCTTGATGGATTGCAACTTGGCAGCATCTCTAGTGTGACAGAACTGATGCCCTTAAAACAAGAAGGGAGGGAAATGATTGGCAAAATCCTCCGAGTATAACTAAATCCAAATAGTAAATACATGAATTCCAGATGGTTACTCCAACATTAACAAGGCAGTTAAATTGTCTCTTACACTGCCTTTGAGCAGTGCAACATGCAAGAGGAGGTTCCCACATCTCAACATAATTAAAACAGTGCAGTGCAGATCTTGTTAGTCATATTCTCATCTCTCAGCCTTGATACACATTCCCCTGAGAAACATGAACACAGAGGCATTTCCTCCAATGTCAGCTGATGATCTGTGAATTGAGCTTATCAGAGGCTCAACCG
>JAPZDV010000011.1:5913595-5924084 GCA_029814665.1 Acanthurus lineatus | reverse complement strand
CCCCCCCCCCCCCCCCCCCCCCCCCCCCCCCCCCCCCCCCCCCCCCCCCCCCCCCCGCCCATCTTCATCATGCCCTTTACAGGAAGCTAAAGTGAAAGACAGTTAGGGAAATATCAAAGTGGAAGATTTGGTTGAGCAATACTACGTCTTAAAAAGTTGAGATTCAAACATTTACTCCAACTGCTCACCCAAGTACCTAAAGTTAGATGCACCCCTGCTAAAAGCAAATGATTGTCATTGCATGTTGGCATGCTGATGTTGACACGCAACTAAAAACACGTTTGTCCAGGTGCTGTCTTATGGAGCTGCTAGCATAACATGACATCTTAAGCTACATTTGAAAATGTTTTTAAGTTTTAAATTAAAATGGAAAAGTCTTGTCACCGCTTTTAAAATGCCTATACAGACAGAATGAACTTTAGCAGTTGGCCTATACCTTTATTTTTACTTCATGTTAAGTCTAACTTGTGATGGAGGAAGTAAATTCAACTCTTTGCTCCAGCTATAGGCCTCTTTTGATCAGGCAATACTGTGAAAAATGGAATTAAATTGACTTTAAATCAGAATAAAATTTGAGAGCTTAGAATAAAATCAGAATAAAATTTGAGAGCTTAAGAGGTAACCTGCGGGAGCAAGTAAAAAAAAAATCAGCTTCTCATTGTGGCTGTTACCCTTGAGAATCTGTTTTTTGGTTTTTCTTGGACTTTTAATCTTAGATTAAACAAGGGCTGCGGAGGAGGGAACTAAGTGTTTGGCCTGGAAGAGCTCATGGTGCAGCCTGAGGTGATTCAGGCCTCTGAAGTCAATGCTGCTGCTAAATCTATTGAAAAGACTGAAGAAAGTCAAACTTAGGTGTTTAAAAAAAAAAAATCATGCTGCTGGTTCAAATGATCAGGAACAAAGTCATTTTTTAAAAGGGGAAAAGTAAAAGGTCCAAAAAAAAAATGTGTGTCTAGAGGGATATGTTTTTTTTTTCGCTTTTTTTGTTTTGTTTTTGTTCCTTTAGATTTCTGATTTCATCAGTTAAGTCAAATATCTTCTAAATATTTTTCTAACATTAACAGATATTAAGCCACCTGCTGTTTTATAATTTAACTGTTCTATTGTCATTTTTATTGTAATGACCATTTCATCATTTTTTTAAAAATCGGTATTGAATTTATAATTTAAAAAAATAAGTTAAAAGAAGCAATGTGGAATCTTAAAAGCCACCCTGTGTTTTAGTTCCAGTCAAAGGATTCTGGGGGAAAAGCACCGAAAGAGATCTACCACCAACTCTCACACAGCCTCGGGCTCAACACCTCACTGTACTTTAGGAAGATGTCACATCCCCTCAAACCAAAGGTGTTATACGAAAAATTGCACAATATGTGTGTCACTCAGCTTGCCTGGGGTCTTAAGACTGAGAGGTGAGATGCCTGCTGGGAATACCTTACCTTACTCGCCGCACTCCTCATCGTCAGTGAGCAGAATCTTTAGAGGAGAAACCTTTCTAATGTAAATAGACACATAGATGTTTTCTATATCTTTTCCATTTTCTTACTCAATTAGCCTGAAATTAACTTACAGTGGATTTTCTTATACCTTAATGTTTCTTTCCTCTTCCTTTCCTCTTTTTCCCCATCAAAAAGCTTTGAATCAATTTCATGCCCTACAAATGCTGTTTACCCTCTTGGGTGTGAAACATCTGCTGCTAGCTCCCACTGGCTGCTTAAGCTTTCCTTGCTCTGTCGCTCTCTTTCTCTCTGGCATTTTTTCAAAGACTTTATAAAGAAGCTTGTCGCAGTTCAGGCCCGCGGTGGAAATGGTCGATTGCTCATAATTTGCCTTCAAGAATGGGGGTGTGTGGCATATTCATTCCCGGCATTCGCCGATGAGGGCCACAGCTATAATTTTTCGGTAATTCATCCAACAATATATTTTATGCTGCAAAATTGTTCATGTGTTTCAGTCAGTCTAAGTTTGTAAATTGTACTTTAAAGTGTTGATGCAGAAAAGTTATCTCTAAGAACCAAAGTGCTTCTGCAGTTTATGTAAAAATACCACCATCTAGACAAGTTTTTAATGAAACATTTTTTGAAAAAAAACACAAGTTGTACTTATGAACATTTAATAAATGCTATAAGAATCTGGCTCTCATACTGTTTCCTTTGCCTCACACTAAAGTCTCTGTTCTGCAGGCTGTCGGATTTGGAGTGATTTTAAAAAGCCTATAATTACTGATACATCCCGGGGTTTCAATGGAGTGCTGTGCTAAAAACTGAAAAGCAGCTGCTTATAGCAGAGTGCTATCTAAGGAGAAGATTTACGCATCCATAGTAGATGGTTTTAATGTCGAGTAATCTACACAGACACTGGAGGGATTGTGGTGCATGTGTCCAGTCTCAAAGGAATGTTACATCACATCTTGTAATCCATGTCTCTCTTGCATGTGATCAGTATAAATATATATATATATTTTTTAGAGTTAGTTTCGAAGCTTGAAACTACATTTACAGCCTCAATGGGCATGAGGGATGTATACCAACAGTTGAAAAATATATTAAAACCGGAATGGAAATCATGTTGTGTACCATTTGTTATTACGCCCGCTGGTGTTTTGTGTCTTTCTTTGAATGTGTAGTTTACCTTTTTATATCAAGAAAGCATCTGCAAAGTCCCTCACCACGGATCAGGTAACACTCCTGGCATGTTAAAAGGTGGAAGTTTTCAGTTGTGACTGTGAATTGCTACTCTTTTCTCACTGAGAACTGACCTTTCTGCTCCCAAAAAGAGTTTTTTATTACCTGGGCTAGAGATTACAAGGTTTCAAATCCTCAAGATAAATATTCCCACAGCTATCGCAGCCACTACATACAGAGAATGGGCAATCTGGTCTGTATGACAAGTTTGTTGCAAAAAAACAAACAAACATGGAAGTTAAAATGTTATTTTGTGTGTTTTATTATCATGTTTATATAACCACTACAGGATGAAGTTGGTTTACATCAGGTATGCTCACATGTACTCAATGCACACCACACAGAGGGCCACCTCAGGACATCTTAGACCCAGGTTGTTAGGCTGACCTTCAAATTGTCTCTCTTGACTCAACTTTCATCAGGCTAAGCTGCATTTTGTGTCACATAGCTCACCTTTCATCACAGTCAAACTAAGGTGACCACTGTCAGCCTCAGCTGCCCCTCATTCTCCTCAGCTATACTTTGTCAGCCTCAGCTATACTGTTAGCTTCACCTCTTATTTCTCAGCATCAGCTCTACTTCATAAGCCTTGACAGCATGTCCTTAGTTCCAGCAGGGCCTCACAGGCTGGTCCGCATATATACACAGATGGGTCAAGAAAACATTGTAACCTACTTTAACACAAGAGACCTCTGTGTGTGTCCCATTTCCCCCTGTTTCTTAAATAACCATGACCAGGATCAACCTAACTTTAACCAAAACTCTTAATAATATCTTTCTTGATTGATGCTGGGTTGTTTCTGTTTAATAAACAAAAGTCCCATCTTAACTATAATGTCGTTCCTTAATCCATACCATTCTGAGTTACTTTTTTGATGAAATTTAACTTGACCATCATAGCTTTGTCGCATCAAAAACTGACCTTTTTCAAACAGTGAGTTTGGATTTGGAAAACACAATAATGTGCTGCATCTTTTTAGCTCTGGTTGCAACTTTTCATGCTTGTTAGCTTTATATTGTTAGCCTCAGTTGGCTATGGTCATCACCTGTGCTGAGCTTAATAGCTACAAGTTAGCATGCTGCATATTGCTTAAAATAAGCATATTGTGCTGTCGGTTGTATACAATGAAATCCCACAACTATATTGCTCTGAAATTATTTGTGTCTTGGTGAGTGTCAAGTCTAAGGACATTAAGATGCTAGATTTTAGACTGAAGCCTGATCCTTCCCATCACAAGTTAAAATGTCAAAGGAGTAACAGTACTGCAGAGAAAAACACTGTTATTGTTTTTTCTAGTACCTCTAAGGGATTTAGCCGACTTTACAATGTGATGCAGACAAAACCATCACACCATCACTTCCTCTAAACCGCCACTGAGCACGCACATTTTAATCTTAAAATATGTATTTGATAAAAATATGCTCTCATAACGCTCACTGTAATCCCAATGATCACAGCTGTAGTGTGAAATACAGGCGATAATGCTCTTATCGAGTAGATTAAGGTCAGACTATAGGCGTTGACACATGCCAACATGCTAAAGTGGGAGGTCCAATCGTGACACATTTATCCAATGCAAATAATGTTACTGGAAATCATCACTCTAAACATAATCATCTTTGATAAGTGGGACTTAAGTGTATAATCCTTTCATTTGTCTGATAAGGGAAATTCTCCTCTGAACTTTTAAACCTCAACATAAGTCAAGGCATCTAAAAAAAAACATGAACTTATTTTTTTCCCCTTTTTACCATTTCAGAAACGTGTTTCACCCTTTGGCATTATTGATACTAATGGTTCATTACAGAATGCTCACTGTGTTATGTGCTGTGAGTGTTGTGTTGGTACATCTAAGGTGGGCTGTTTCTGTTAACCCTTACCTGTGCCATAAACGGGTCACCACTCTGGGGAGGTGATTATTCTCTAGCCTGGTTAATGGTCCTTGCTGACAGCACTTAATGAAAATTAATGACCAGCTTAAGGATGCTGTGCACACAAATAGGGCAGCAACTGTATTTTGCTTTAATATCTCATATTCAGAAATGAGCCACGGTGTATTAAGACAGATAGATACATGGATAGATGCAGATGTATAGGGGGCACTCAGAGTTTATGGAATTTTATCATTGGTTTTGTGGCCTATGTCAATTTGTCCCAATTCAGACTAAAAGTAAATCTAAACGCCCAATAGTGATACCCCAAATTTACTTGAAGAAATGAACTCCTGAATGTATTTTCATCCAATAATAACAAATTTCAGATCTGGCCAAACTGCTGATGAACTACCTTGGCACTATTCTTGCTTCATCATCCACTCATTGGTCGGCCCAGCTGGCTGTGGAGAGAAAGTAAAACTGGCTAGAAAAGATCAGCCTCAGCCTTAAGCCTGTAAGAATCCTATTAATGAGCAATAATGGATGTCTTAGAATGCTGTGATCCCTGTTACATGGATGGGATCTACAGCCTCTTAACCTGGCTCAGTCTCAAAGATTAGCGCTTACTGGATTTACAGGTAGACACAGAATGTCTTTGTGACTTAACTCTATTGCCTTCTGGCACATTTAGGTGATCAGTAGAGTAGACCGAGTTGGACCAAGTGTCTGGCTGTCTTGGACATGGGGAAGTAGTGAAAGTCAGTGTGTAGGTGTCATGTAGAGTGTAACGTTTAGGGATTACCTTAAAGTTACCCCCTTTTTTAATGATAATAACCAGGAACTGTTGATTTCACACACTAACCTAAAATATCATGCAATTCATAAGCATCATAAAGTTGAAAAATAATTTTAAAAAAGTTCTTAGATGAGGAATTAATCCATCCAGGCTTCAGTTCAGAGGCAGAGCTTACCTTGCTCTTACAAAGTCCCTCTTACCACCCATGTTAAAAGTCAGAGAAATTGCTGTAACTAACTTTGTGCCCTGTCACAAACTTCCTGAGTAACACCAGTAAGCAAGTAAGAAAGCAAGTCAGAAAAAGTGATTAAAACTTTATTACATACATTTCCTGAGTTAGTTAGATAGATATAATTTAGCAATAGTGGCTATTTAACAATGAAATAAAAAATCCCACGAACCCAATGCAACTTCACTGTGTCATAAAACTACGATCTTTTGTTGTGTTAATGGTTTGCATTAAGAGACCCACAGTGGCAGAAACTGTGTGCTTAAGTAAGATTGCAAAAAACAGTCCATTTCACATCTAATAGCTCATTGTGTGATGATTTAAAAGCTATTTTCTCTATTACTTCTTTTGGATGAATGATTTTAAGAAACCTGTGCAGTGTTTTGAGGAGGGAACCTTTTGGAGAAATGAATCATCTCAACAACATGTTCCAGCAGGTTCAAAGGAAACTCAAAGGGGGGCAATGTATTTGCAGACCAAAACGAATTTGTTACAGATTAGCTCAGGGACAAACATCATGCTTATCGTTATTTTGTCCCTTGGAGAATATATTCTTGATCTCTCATCTTTCATGATTCAAAATACATTTTCTTTTTCACGCATTAAAAAATTGCACAAGAGCTCTAATAAATCCACCAAACATGTTTCCCATTGAGCATTCTTCAAAGTCTTTCTGCTTTGCAAAGTCAGAGGAGCCCTGGTGAATGTGCAGAATTGGTGAATATTTAGTACATGTGTAAAACAAAGGTGTCACATTCAGCACGATGTAGATAGATACAGAGGATTAAAGCAGCAGTGCATAAAGGATATTTGCAATAACAGATTTTGTACATAAAGAGCTTAGCTGTATATACAAGATGTGAACATTAGCATGTTTGTGTGCACTAAAATGCATGTATGTGCATTGTGTTCTGCTGTGCTCATGCATGTCTTCTTGTAGAATCAGTGTCTTCCAGATATAATGGATGCTTTCATGTTCCTGGTTTGTTCTCATGCCATTCCATGGAGGCTCAGCCAAGATATTAACAGTCAATACTTGCATGAAACATCTGAAACCATTGCAATTTATAGGCCTTGTTTCTGCTGATACAGCCTCGCTGTCAAAATCATCAGCGTGTGCACACAAACACCGGTCTTTCTGGAAGCACAGAAATGCATACAGAGCAGACACACTACACACACACACAACAAATGAAAAGAGGGAAGAATTGAATCTCTTTCTCTGTGTATTTTTCATGGCCTCTCTCTTTTTTTTCTTGTTTATCTTTCCCTGCCACTCCCACCCCTCAATATTTCACACTGTTCATAGATTATCTTGTTTCTCTCCACTTCCACAGCAGCAAACCCAATCAAGCTGGGATTCTGTGTGGAAAGCTGTCATTCAAAACCATTAAACTGGTCTAACCATGAATGTTAAATATCTGAGAATTTACATGCATGCACATGGCAGTAGTAAATAAAAAATATATTACTTTTTTATGCAATGGCTACGTATGAGACAGAGTCAAGAGTTGCAAGTGTCTTGCATCACTAGCAGTTAATATTAATGCACACCTCTGATGTTATTATGACTAACATGTTTCACTATAATGGATATTTATTTTTCTTGTTTTTTTTCTCCTTATTTGTTAAAACGTGTGCCATTACCACCCCCAACTTTTGTTTTTTTGGCCCACCGTTCCCCAATTCTTGGCTAAACTCCCTGCAGATTAGCTCACACCTCAAATCTGCTCCTTCACATTTAAAGATCATACATTTCAATTGTCCACAGTGGATAAGCCAAAAACCCTACAGAGATAGGTGAAAGAGGGCTGTGAGGTTTTAATGCTATCAAGGACTGATAAGTCAAACTGATAAACCTCAAAGTGGTTCCTCTGGTGGCCTGATCTAACATACCTGTTTGTATCAAGCTATACTGTCAATAGCACGAAGTGATTTGATCTCTGCCTCCGGGCCCTGTGATAATTACCCAGTGAGAGCATCAATGAGGATTTATTGGTCTTTGCTCCACAGTGCACAAAAGAGCCTGCCTTTAATCTTTTGGAGGTGAGAGACTTCGACTTGTTAGTTCCATGTAAGAAGCCCCATCGTTTCTTTATCCTTGACTAATCATTAGTGGAAATTAGCGTGAGCAGGGATGGAGGGACTGTGGGTGCTCAGTGAGAAAAATCAGGAAAACTCAAGGTGCTAAAAGTCGATGAGAGGCCAAGGACAAGGTAGTCTAATGCGGATGAAAATATTTCACTAATGCTGAAGAGACAAATTCATAGGTGGAAATTCTCTAAAGTGATTTTCATTATGTGTGCTTATTTAATTAAGTGCCATTTTTTTGTTTGTTTTTTTATCGTTTTTCTTATGGTCAGTGTTTGGAATAAATAACAGCTTTGCAAAGTCTGAAACTGGTACAGTACAAGTATTTTCATATCTTCACTTGATTGGGTTTTGGGTTACACAGGTTGCCTTTGAGGTGCATTTTAACTCACGCTACTCAAACAGAACAGACCTGAAGCATTTTTTTTAGGCGTCAGTTGTTTGTCTGACTTACGCACAGGAATACATGATTGTGTAATGGACTGTGAATGCTGTCAAAACAGATGTATTAAGATCTGTTCACCAAGCGAATACACCTCATAGGTTTTTCAGGCATCTACAAATTTTGGAATACTTTTCAGTACTTATTGGTGCCACTGTGCTTTAGAGCTGTCAACTTTACCCTCATCAAGATAACAATTTTTCATTTTTTTTACAATGGCTTGACATAGTTATGATAACATGTGATTGTGGTGAGAAATCAAATGAGAAAAAAGGCAGAAAAACACAAAATTATCTTTTGGTGAAAATTATTTTGAACATAAGAGGCCACATACTTGCTTGTTGTAATAACAATAGCAACATCTTTTAAAAAACAAAATTATCTTTTGGTGACCTATGCTTCTAATTCATGTCCTACTAATAAATTATTTCATGCAATGACATGCCAAACTAACAAACTGGCTCAGTAATATAACCATATCTAGCCAGAGTTCATGGTATCACAGCCTGCTTCATGAAATAAAACAAGGATGGGAAATGAGACAATATGTAAGCAACACGTGAGATTTTAACAACAACTATGTTAATCAGTAGTCAGTAGGGTCAATGATGCAGATGACGTCATGACGGCCCACCCCCAGCAGTGTGCTGAAAACAGAATACAGAGCCAGCAATATAATACCTCAGGAGCACCTAATGTGACTACAGGGGCTGTTACAATTGGCTAATATGGTAGGCTGTAGCAGCAAAAACCCTGAAGGTACTGAATTTATAATGGCATATTATTTATAAATGCAGTTTTTCTTTTGTAAGAAGAATGTGCCATTTCTATTATTTTGAACATAAAAGGCCACATGCTTGTTGTAATAACAATAGCAACATCTTTTATTAATGAAAAAGGACTGTGTGTGGTTAGAGATGGGTGACTCATAATAATGAATCAAAACATGTGAATCACCTTTTTTGCAGGTCTTGTCAGCACCAGCACTGGCATTTTAACATTTTAGGTCTCACTGATTTTACAGTCAGTGTAATTATAGTTTTGGTTTAGATTCACTACTCTAATCAGTGTCTTTTGAAAAAGACAGACTACATAGCATCAAATGGTAAGTAAATAAGTAGTTGGTGGACATGGTGGAGAACTTGCAGCTAAGGAGCCACATATTTCCCTAAGGAAAAGGTGGAGACCAGAACAGAGACAAAAGACAGTTCATAGCAGATTAACTCAGCAGATGGACAGAAACAGAACTCCAAAGGAATGATAATGACATGTGAGAGACAGTACACCTTGTTTACATTGCTCCAAAAAAACCCCATAAAAATCAGTCAATGCAAGATTAAAGTAAAGGTTAGATAAAGATAAAGGCCAAACTAGCCTTCAGGGAATGAATGGAAGTCAATAAATTCTCCTTGAAAGTATGCTAAACTGTGTGAGTTTGTGTGTGTGTGTGAGTGGGGGGTTTGCACACACATCTGTGTGGTGTATTCCCATACCATCCAAATCTAGGTCACTGTAGCCAATGTGTTTTGCCCTTGGCCTAAGTGTGTGAACCCTGAGGTCTGAAGAAGGTGACTCCCACAGTGTGTAATTAAACAGAAAACCGCCTCACTAAACATGGACGCTGCCCTACTGAGCACCTCCTTGCTCTGGCATCTGTGCCCGACACAAGACCGACTTCCTTCGCTCATTTTTCATGGCACTTTTCATGCCATCAAAGTACTCAACAAGCAGACAGGGAATAAGAGCTGCACCGTGTCATCAGCCCCCAGGATGATAAGTCAGAAACTTTGAAAAACACAAAGAAAAGTTTGTTTCACCTGAAGTAACACATCTCAAAGTGCCTCATTAGACAGTATATCCCATAACACTGAGGTGCCATTTATTTGATAGCAGAAAAGAGCAGAGTTTGAGGATGAGGTTTATGTATTCTTTAGGAGAAATGAACTAAAATGTCAATGACAATAGCACTAAAAGATGATATGGTATTTACTCCGTTATCTGCTTTACATCATATTATCCAAGATAAATGCTCTTTATGATGGATATTGGGACATCTGGAAAGAAACACAATTATTTAGTTTTTATGCTGTTTTATGCTTGGATATAAATAATGTGTTCCTATATTGGAGGTCCAGCAGAGTGAACATTTTTGTTGGTCTGTATTTTTCCCTGCTGGAGCTGACCTTTTTATTATCAGCTTGCATAAAAGCATTTTATAAGCACTTGGCTCCGAGTTCTTATAAGAATCTTCTTGGAGATGATTACTCCTTGCAGATTT
Organism: Acanthurus lineatus; assembly: GCA_029814665.1. Classification (NCBI taxonomy): domain Eukaryota; kingdom Metazoa; phylum Chordata; class Actinopteri; order Acanthuriformes; family Acanthuridae; genus Acanthurus; species Acanthurus lineatus. The sequence goes on along the minus strand of JAPZDV010000011.1, from coordinate 5,913,692 downwards.
TTGTTGGCTGACCGTGACATAGTGTTTTAAACATCGCCGGATAGAGAAATATCAAGAAACGAAGATAGATAGATAGATAGATAGATAGATAGATAGA
>JAPZDV010000011.1:5887803-5913495 GCA_029814665.1 Acanthurus lineatus | reverse complement strand
GATAGATAGATAGATAGATAGATAGATAGATAGATAGATAGATAGATAGATAGATAGATAGATAGATAGATAGAATTACCATTCATTCATTAACAGTGAGTTAACCTCTGCAAGACTCTTCTTTAATCTCAAGCCAGAAATCAGAGGTGCTGCAGGTCACATGGTTTGAGCACATGGTGCACATTTGAATACAACAAAAAGGCCATATCACACAGGCTCAAAATCAAATACTCTCACCAAGCTACAAGTAATGAACCTTATATTTGTGTGGGTTTGAAAATGATTCTGTGCATTGGTGTTTAACCACGGTCACCCGTATGAAATAGCCTGAGACCATCTGCGATTTATGATTCGCTCCCAGCCTCTGGCAAGCCAGGCTGAATAATTTACATTGTGCTGAGGTCTACGTGCCCAGAATGTCTGATGCCAAAAATAGAGGAATGAGGGGAGCAAACGGGATGAGGGGACAGAGTCAGACGAGCTACCACTACAGTTGGGATGTGGCATGAAGTGGGTGTGCCGAGGAAAAAGAAAATGGGTAGCGTGCTGAGTAATTGGCCAAACATGCTGAGTCACATGGAAGTGCTCTTCAGAGCCTTGCTAATCTGTGTGCTTCCACTGTGTCACCATGACACTGTAAACACTATGTGAAGAATCTCTTTTCCACTTTCTCTTCAGAGCTAGAAAGAGATGCTTGCACTGAGTTTGTGATCCACATGTCAACAATACAGTAGGTGAAAAGGATGAAAAGAATGTTTTTTTTCTTCATTTTTCTCTATCAAGTACTTTCCATTCAGTTCAGGTGTCAAAAAAGGGGAAAATCAAACAAACAAATGAAGGTCTAGCTCGTAGGCTAAGTCTCAGTGAATTAAGGTGTGGAAAAGCTGTGGTTTTTGGGGCTTTTGAGGAAATCTTTGGCGGTACTTGCTTGTGAGTGTGTGTCTGTGTCTGTCTGTGTATGTGTGTACATGTTTGCAAAAAATCCCGCCCCCTCCCCACCACCACCAACGCCACCACCACCTTCTGGCTATAACCTTGGATGGCTCTGACACTCTCACAGGTGAATGCACTTTAACAAAGGTGCAGCCCCACGGCTCATAGTCTCTCCCAAAGGCCCCAAAAATTGCAAGATGGGGAGAAAATACAGAGAACACATAAACAACCCTGTTTTTCATGGCTATTGCATATGTTCATTTAGCAAAGGTTAGATGTAAAAGAGTCATTAACACTGCTATAATCATGGAAAATAATGAGATACGGTCTAATAAGCTAAATTATATTGCCCCCACAGAAACACAAATACTATTTGTCACTAACCACATTAAATGTGTCCTTGAGGATGCTTTTCTTGTGTCTTTGAACACAAAAGTAAGCAGCCAAACAGTGATTGCGCTCAGTGATAATCTTCAACTTGTGCCAATCAGCTGGGCTAATCACATTGGGGATTTAATGAAAGTGGAGGACCACAGGCAGCACAAAGTTAAACTGAAGCAGATAAGAAACTCCAGTGGCCTGTAATTGGACCTCATTGATCTGCTGGGTTTATAGATCCTTATCATCAACATTATGTAAATTCTTCCGTCTCACAAGAGCATTAGCAGACATCCCCTGTGTCTTTACGTTTGACCCCACATGGTTGTAAAAAGTTCTCTGTAGAGAGGAAATAGCCCCGCTGAAGTACACGCTGCATTTGTTCCTTGTGTTCTTTCTGATAGTGCCAACATGAGATCATATCTATTTCTCAGAGAGAACATAAACTTCTTACTTCTCGTTATCTTTTGTCTTTCTAATGTATCTCTAAGAATGAGTTCTTTAAAATTATGTGTTGAATATCCTCTGAACTAAACTGGAAACTATCTGCCTACCCATGTTCCACCCATGTGAGCTTATGTCCACAGAGACCCCATGGGCAGTTGACAGATGGCAAGGCACTGAAATACACAGATGCCCACCTCTTATCTCGCACATCTTTGCCAAGACAAAACACATGAAGCGGGCATGGAATCAAACAGTTGGGGGAACAAAATATAGGGAGAAACATCGAAAGAAAAAAGCCACATACTTATGCAATAATGATAAAATGCGTCTTATCAGCAAAAAATCATCAACTGTTTTCATGTTTGGCACAGATACACAAAGGTTACTTATTTTCTGTGTTTGTTAACATGTTTATGCAGATGGATTTAAAACAAGGTTTCAACTAGAAATGACTAAAAGGTTTAAATATTGTACTTTGAATTGTATTTAATGTTAATGTTAAGTATTCAACTTCTAGCCCCTCATTACAAATCTCTTCTCTAGTGATGTCATCTACAAAAAGAGAGGAAAGAGAATTCTGAACTGCTAAGCCTGTTTCTTCAATTTGCATGCAAATCACATGACCTTAGACCTCTGAATTGTGTGTACTGCATATGCCAAAGTCCAATGTTTATGTAAGGTTGATACCCTGATCCTTTCCAACAAATTCTGCGGAGAATACATGTGACTTGTGGTTTAAGTTTGAAAACATTCTCAGTTACTTGGATAAGTTTAGAAAAGGTTACTTTATGATTTAGACAAAAAAAAGTATGTGACATAGTTAAATTATACTAGGGCCTCATTGGGAATAATCCCCACAGCGTATCACGTTCACATTTCAGTTCAAAATTGATTTTTGATTTAAAACTATTTCCAATTCTAATTTATTTCTGATTGAATGAAAAGAAAAGTGGGCACTATTTCCACTTTACTGCTCCAGTGAATAGTGTGTTAAACCATCCACTAGTGTTCTTAGTCAGCTATGTTTAACATCAATGTGAGAGTGATAACACTATAATTCACTTACGCTTAACATTTGCAATCTTCAAAGATGAAATACTTTTGTCCACCTAAATTGAAAAATGTCTTTTTAATCCTTTTAGATGACTTTGGTGGTTGTATTGTTCACTTTCATGATAATGTTGGCAAAAGAAATTACAAAAAAAGTCTCTTTTTTATAAATATAAAAGTTCAATCACAATTTAATTCCTAGTTAAAAAAAAAAAAATCATCTTGCCTACAGCAATTTTAATCAATAGTATCATTACATCCACCTCTCAGTCAGTCTGCTGTTAGTGACTAAAAAAAGCCCTCCAACTCTTAATTATTCATATCCAAAACACTGGATTCTTCCATGGTTGCTATGACATGGACAATTTCTCAATGGCCCAATCAAATTGCTTCAAATGTTTTGACCCGCCCTGTTTTTGCTTAAAATATGTCACAATAAAAAGTTAGATACTCTTAAAGTGCCCTTTTAGGTGGAGTTTAAGGTTTAGAAAATCTTGCCTCTGTGTGCTGCAGGCTGTCCAGGTGATGTCTTGCAGTTGAGTTCCACCTACTTCCATTCCATCAACATCATTTCTAACATTTAGAAAACCAAAAAATTGATTCCTAATCACAGGAGACCAGTAAGGAAATTCTGAATTCATCCATTTTACCCACCGTATGGCACAAGTTAACTTAAGAATGTAAGTTACATTTAAAAAAATAAATAAATAGAAATAAGCATTGAAATTGACCACAATATTCAAACACTTAAATGTGACTCACTAGCTTGTTTTGTAAAGGGTCATGATTGTTTGGTTTAAAGTATCGCAAGCCTCAGACAATCAAATTATAATAATCCTCAGACAATTAAACTGGTAAGATATTTATTTCTGTAGACTGTTCCACAATTGTAAAAATGTCTGAAAGTAATGTACAGACAAACAAACCTTTCTAATGTTCTCCAATTTTAAATGGTTTAAACTTCAATCAAATGTTGGAAGTTGATTTGAGCTTTTGAATCAAAGGCATATTAAATAATAAGCATTTATAATTATATACAACTTTTTCATCCATAATTTAATACGGTATAATTTAAAATGTTATAGACTTTAAACAAATGAGAGAGGTTGTTTTTAGCATTTGAATCAAATACTTATTGAATTATGTGCATTTATAATTTTTCTTAACTTCTTCATCCATTAAACAAACCACTCAACCCACTTACCCACACTCACACACAGAAATGAAAACAAAACCTCCTTTGCTAAAATAAAACCAGCACTATATTTCATGGCATAGAGGATGAACAAAGCTTACTTTCGACTAAAATGAGTATCAATGTCATAATGGTTTTAACAACACAAGATGTGTTCCCAAAGTCTGCTTGTGTATTTTACTTCTGCAAAGACAGGAACTGAAACCAAAGGATAACTGGAACAGTAAAGAAAAAAAAAAAAACCTTCTCATTCCCAAACAACAGCACCACAATTGGCAAAAAGGTTTTCCTGTATTTAAAGTATTGGATGCGTAGTCACAGGACTAAAACACCCACTGGTGCACTCTTTTCACACCATATTGGTATTCTACTCAAGCCCTCTGCGATCAATACAAAGACTGTTCTTCATCCTGCTTGTTTAACATGTCTCAATCACTTTACATATGTTTGGTATCGTGTACATCCAAGCCCAAACAACTCGGCCTCAACCTGAGCTGCAGTGTGTGGAACACAGCGCTCCAGATTGGTACCCAGCTTGGGGTAAAGGTTAATGGAAGCAACCTGCAAAACAGAGATTTACAGCTACCGCACCTGCTCTGGCAACCTTGGCATCATAACACCCTTTGTACCAAAAACAATGTTTTAAAAGGGTGGGGAAAAAAAAAAGAAAAGGGGAACAAGAAAATGTTTTATTTTCGCATGGCACAGTGTTGTCTGTATAAGCTGTCCCTGGATATTTGCTCAATGATTCACATTCATAGGTGAACTCGAGAAACTCAGTGTCAGGTTGAAAATTGCCTTGAGGCAGGTTAGGATGATTCTGCCAGGCTTAAGATCAGAGGAAATAGAAAAAGAAAAGAACACTAGAGAGAACAAGTCCCAGTCTAATGTGAACATGGGAAGGACAGAAAGGAGCTGTCTCTCAACCTGGTGTTAACCTGAACATATCTTCTGTTGTCAGAATCACTTAGACAGAACACATGCACAAGTGAAGACCATACATTTACCCACACAGGTCATTGAACTATCCACAGCCTGTTCATCTCTTTTGTTTCCATGTCTTTTATTAAACAGTTATTTATATTTTTTTTCTCATATGTGAATAAAGGTGCATTGACACTTTTATCTCATTTCTATTTCTCTGTGCTTCGTATTCCACTCAAAATCTTTCATGCTGTTAAGAATATAGTGTGCATACACACACATCCCTGTCAGCATGTACTCAAAGCTTGTTCCATTTGATTCCATCAATGGCTTCACAGAGAGCTGAAAAGGAAAGGGCTTTTGAAATGCCTCAACGTTTGTGACCTGCAAGATTATTCAAAATGTGAATGTTGCCCGGCAACAAACTGTTGCAACTAGGGAAGGGTTTCTGTAAATTATACTTCAAAACTGTATTTTCCTTCAGGAGGGCATGGTTATGTGGGAAAGTGACCATATGCAACTGACTGTATATTGTCAAAGCAAAGAAAAAGCATTTGACATGGGAGCAAACAGACAACCTTTTTTTTTATTCCTTTCAAAGCCTCTAATGTCTTCTTTTCTTTTCTTTTTTTCTCTCTTGCAAATGTTTATCACTCTCTGACAGACACTTAAACCAACAAGCAGAAGCAATTCATTGGCAGAGTAAAAAGGTGAGGGTAAACGATACAGTTATATTTCTCAAGGAGGAAAAAATCACTGCTGTGGCCTGTGAGCTGGCACTGTCTGTATCTCCATAACTTCACAGGGTATTAATTGTTTCAGCGCAGTCAGCAGAATGGCCTCTGCTTGTTGAGCCAAATCCAGAAGTAAAGTCATCAGCCAAATTGCATGGGAGCAGAAACTAAGGCTGAGACCCAGTGCAAGATGCTGAATTTTAAGATCATAGAGAATGTCTGGCTTCATTGAAGGATACACTAAAAAACAGGTTACCTACTCTGAGCAGATGAAGGGATTGATATCATGATAAATTGCTATGTTATCTGTAAAAAAAACACTTGACAGAGTTGTCAAAGGTGCAGCCGTCATTGTCATCCACATGACAAATGCTCTCACCAACACTGATTTACAATACTTTTAGTGTTTGTGAATGCCTCACCATCAGATAAAGCAAAGAGGAACATTTGGTGCCAATCATCTGACAAGCAGATGATAAAGGTATGAATAAACCTCTGTGCTAGCCTAAAATACTTCTTGAAGAGACTTTCATTTAAATCATGCTAGCTTAAAGTGAAAGATATACAACATGGTTAGAATGAAGTTCTCTTTAGTCTCCACAGGGTTAGGAGTCCTATTTATTAAATTTTATCAAAAACAGCATCAATTGTTGATGAAACACTTCCTTATTACAATTCAAAGACCTATATTCAGCAATGCAGTTTTTTAAAACAAAATTTTCAAAAGTACAGCTGCAAAAGAAGTTATTGTGGTCGATGTTAGATGATTAAATTGTCCTTACAATAGAATTTTAATTTTGTTGCTGAGACAGGATATAGGTTCGACCTTTATTCTATGTTTTGTATGGACGTTTTTTTTTCTTTTTGCAAAGATAGAGAAAAGAAAATTCCCATTGAAAATAAAATGGAAATATCCAAGCAAAAATTCAGCAACTCTGCCAACAATGCTCTTTATAAACATGTCCTCAATTTACTACTTCAGCGCAATTTATAAAAGCAGTTAATGTCAGTATGAGGTCAATTATATTCAAGCTTCAAATAAAGGGGCAACGTTTATTAGTTACCCAGTGCAGATGAGCTGCACATGAAAAATTCAGCTGCCTATTTCCTCCTTAAATACACTCAAGCTTTAGGAGGGAGCTGGGGTGACGCAGAGGGAGGCCACTGTCGATTAAGTACCATTGCATTTCCAATATGGGTTAGAGCAGAAAACTAAGTATATTTCTGTTTATGACTTCTGGTTTAAGTCGTTTCTCATAACTCGTTTACACAGAAACTAGGAGTCCGTCCCTGGGCAGTTCCAGGAAAAACACAGTTCACTTGTATTCAGTGACTCCAATGTACAATTTCAGCACCATGGACAGCGTCATGCAGCCCTTTGTATTGGCTCACAGTATGTGGTTCAAGCTGTCCTAACAATAGACCTCATTCTAACACAAACAGGTTTCTCTGCATGTGTACAGGCTACTTGTGAGGATCCTTACAACACAATGATGGACTTCTTCACAAATATGGCTACAACAAAGAAGAGCCAAACCCAGGTTCGACCGAATCCATATTAAATTTTAAGCAAACACGGAGCTTTAACATCTGATATAAAATCTTAAACGATCATTTTATGTCATCAACTTGAGATAGGATCAAATTAAATTGTCTGACACTCAAAAATCCTCACACATAAACACACACACACATACACACAACACTACGCAAACAGAAGACACATTATCTTATTCAGGAAACGATAATATCTAATTATGGATTTATTTTTTTATCTTAAAATACATGTATTGCCTTTTAAGATACTTAGTATTGTGCTAAGATACATTTCTTGAAATAAATAAATAAATACATAAATAAATAAATAATTTCCTTATGCCCACGTCAATAATGAGGCTGTTAAAAGATGAACTCGCTTGTAATGTTTCCTTGCACTGTGATGACTGGATTCATTCCGGTAAAGTCGTGCCACCGTAACATTTAACTCAAGATTGCACCCTTGGACGAGCTCACGGGTCGCAGTCTCACCAGAAGAGGGCATTCCGATTCAGCCTGACAAAGTTGCCTTGACATGCAGACGTGATCAACAACAGCGTCATGCTGTATTTCAAACCTTGCAACAACGGGAACGAAGGGAACATTTGGACAAAAAGGTGGATATTTGCAGATGTCATTATTCCGCGAGGCTCGTTAATGGCGTTTCACGGAGACTTGGAGATAACCGACCGTTACTTTTCTCTGTGCGCCATGCGCGAATCAGTCTGAGCATCCTTGAGAGAACAGAGACGCCGGGCTTTACTTTGGAGGAGAAATCTAAGGGCTGCTCGACTGCTTTGGAAAATTACATATTTTTACATCATGCCAGCGTATTTGTGAAGTTTTGTGACAGGATTTTGACGGAATGTCCATGCGCATGTAGGACTAACATGAATTACTTGGATGTGGCTTCGTTATTGTCTGCGTCTACTGCAGTACTCTTTTTGGCTGTAACTTGAAAAAAAAAAAAAACGAGACCGATTATTTCCCGGCGAAGAAATGGATACAGAGTTCTGAAAATCCGCTGTTCTTGTTTTACCATTTCAGTCTGAATTTGGAAGTAAATGACATTCGCCTTAGTTCAGTTGTACAGTTATAGATGCAGAACTAAATTGGATAGCACATCCAGGTCCGGGAGAGTAAAGGGCAGGTGCGCTTTGGAATCGGCGGCTGCGCGGAGAGACCGGGCTGTTGGATTAGGACGGTACCTGTCTGTGGAGAGCGCGTCATGCGGACTCTATTGTCGCGCACAAGAAGCCATTAAAACCTGTAGGCTGGAGCTGACAGATAAGCGGATATGGGTAAGTTCTGTTTGCGTTACCATCTTTTTTCATAGCGTGGGTTGTCTCAAAATATGATCCAGTTACCCTCCTTTCTCATAAACGCACCTCAAAAAATGTCTTGCATCTCCCTAGCAGAATCTGAATTCAATCAGATTTTTGCATCGGAAATGTTCGTCTTTACCAACGCACAGTTGTTTCATCTATTAAGGGTTTTGGTGTCATTTGCTAAGTCGTTCGGGCAGCTTGAGGAATTTTTACTAAAGCCTGTGCTGTAGCCTGTTAGTCGCAGAGCTGCTGTGTTTTTTCTTTCCTCCATTCCCTGACGATATGGCTTATTACAGACACAAAACATGTATTTTTGTGATTTACAACACTGCTCGCTTTAATATTCCGTTCAAAATCAAGAGCAAAGCAAGCTTTTCTATGTCAGGGAGGACTATCCATTTATTTTTCTTGACTAGTTAGACTGTCTGGTTCATTGACATGGACTGAAATGCTAATCACGGTAAATGTTGGAAGCCAGTCAACTTTATAAAGCGTGGCCCTGCATAATCATTGATTGTCCTTAATCTGTACGCATGAAGGCTGTTGTCCAGTTTCAGCCCAGTGCTAACGCCTCCCCAAAACTCTTGTGGGTTCAAGGCACCCCTCGTGCATGCTTTGCTCAGCAAACTGATTCTCATTTAAGAAAGCCTTCGCCTTCTGCACCTGCTATCAAGACGGACTCATCAAATAGAGCATAAAATTGTGCGTCCATCTACCAATATTCTTGTGTGTGTGCGTGTGTGTCTGTCTGTCTCTCTGTCTGTGTAATAAATAGCCCTCCCTTGTATTAATGCATGAATGTATTTCTGAGTCGGGACTCCTGCATGTGATTTTTTTCCCCATCTCATTTTAAGTTATATTCAGATTTTCCCATTTTGCCCCGTTTTGTTTCTCTTACGCGTGCGCATCAGTTACACGCTCATAACCCACCCCTCAGCACCTTCTTGCCCCCCCTTTCACTCTGTCGCTCTCTTGGAATTTAACTCTTGCCTGCTTTATATTATTTCAGCATCCTTTACCCCTCCAAAATTAACTAATCCGGGTTTGTGCCTCCTTCACCTAAATTCTCCTGGTCTGATATTATTGTCCAAGGTAGCCTAATGTCCTCAGCCAGTCTTAACTGGTATACAGATGGCCAAGTTCACTGGTGGTGCTGTGCCATTAATTGTAAGACCGCATGATATATCGACCCACAGTGGGTTACTGCACCACATCAATATAAGCTACAATGGCACACAAAGCTTTACAGTACGGGCTGTGAGAGGCTCAGGCACAATTTACAAGTACTGCAAAGAACCCATATATGGTTAATCAAAGAAGTCCGGTGTTTTAATATTAGAGCAAATTAAAAAAACCCTGCATCCTTGAGAAGCAGCAGTTTTGACTGACACACACATGCATGTGCAGGTGCAGGTGCATGAGCGTTCCCACGGGTGCTAACAGCTGCTTCAAATCACTTTTTTTTTCTTTAAACTACACAGCTTTGTTCTGTTACCTACAATTATTTGGAGATTACATTGCATTATAGTTGACCACTAGTGTAGCTGACTGTGATGTTTTTCATTAATAGCATGCAATGCACTTATGTTTCATGGACCATATCATTAGAGACCTGCTTTGCAAAAAGAGAACAGTAGGATAGGGAAATTAAAAAAAGCCACAGCTGCAGTTCTTTAAAATAAATGTTGAATCCTCAGTGACATTTGACACAGCTGTCTTACGATTAAAACGTGTTTTTACTGTGAGAAAAAGAGGGACCACTTGTCAATAATTGCAATATTACTTTTTTAAAGTTAAAGTTCGTGTGACAGGAGTCCTACTGGCTCATCTGCGAGTTGCCCAGTTTGAACAGCAGATGACCTTTTGGCCCTAAAGCATCCAACAGGCTGCATTGTTGAACTGCCACGTGAAGCAGATAAGAGGGTGTATCAACAAGCCCTTAAAGGACAATGTCTTGGCTTTGTTACTACATTTTCTTGTTTTGAAAGAAAAATAAAAATAAATAAATAACTTGTCAAGCACTTGGGATCCATTATCTACAGCGTATGCTCATTCTCTCAAGGTTTGTAGGGGCAGGATGCATTGAGTTACAGGATGAATACACCCTTGAAAGGTTTGCTAGTTAAAACTTGTGCATATGTTCTAAAATGAGACAATGATCAGCAATATTAAGCAGCAACCACAGTAAAAACAAAGCAAAACAAAATGCAAAATGTAAATCAATGTATGTTTATACCTCTATAATTTAAAAGGACACCCAGTTACGATGTAGATACCCAGTCCCCTTACTAATGCTGAACCATCTCTACTTAATGATTACAACCACGATCTGAACCCTAGCTCTGACCTTAGTCCAATGCTACCCCCTAACCCTAACCCTTGACTGTAAAGCCATTACTAAAGCCACAAAGAGTCTTTATAGAACTGTTGAGTGGTCAAAATTTCTCATTCAAAACAATCCAAAACTCAACTAAGGATCTTATAAGGAAACAAACAAACAAATAAAAACACATAATATGATTTTTTTTCTACTTTCAGAACTATCAGTCTTTTCTGGACCTATTTTCTTACAAGCATAAGGATGGTTTTAGTGTAAATCCAAGCGCATTTGCAATTTGTCACAGCGTAAGGGACTGTTTTCTGTATATGCAATAAGTTTCCATTTTTCAGGCACAACATGAAACTGGCTATGCTCATGCAGTGCAATTTTAAAGTCAAAGTAAAATCACATCTGCAACAAAGTCAATGAAGGACTGTTTTCATGTGCACATGAGCAAATGTCCAAAATCCCACAATGGGGTTTGATGAATGTCCCACATATTTCATACCACTGTCAGAAACAATTGAAACAAATCATTTTGAATGTAATCTTTAATTCAATTTATCATATAAGAGTTAAGCTTACTCTGGTCTACTGAATTGGATGTGAATCAGCAGTTGGCGCGTGTCATAATGCTGTAGTAGTTAACTACAAATGAATCAGCCATTATGAAATTGACAATACGTTGCGCCACAGTAATTTTGAAAAGGATGAGAGGAGCTGATTTGATTGGCTATGATTGCAGTTGGCTGTTACACACCTTCTAATTATCTATTCCTCTTACCTCAACACTGTGCCACAGATGCATTTATATTTTTGTTTACCAAATTGCCAAAAAAAAATTGGCAACACCTAGCTCTGTATTTGTTCTGCGCCTAGATTGACAAAAATGGAGCCCTTAGTGTTTTGCACTCTTTTTTCAGGGCTGTGTTACCCACTGATGAACCCAATAACATCACTTTTGATTCATTGGGTTAAGTTGACCAGGAAGCTGGTCTTTTTGCTGGGTATCTAAGTCGTCTTGGTAGAAGAAACAAAGCACAACCTTTACAGTGACATATGAGGTTACAACCCAGTTTGTATTGAACCCTGTACCTGGAACAGAAATTCCATTAGCAATGTGTCACTTAAAAATAATGATGAACAAGAGGGACTGTCACTGGCCACAGTTTATATTTATCTGCACATTTACCCTTGTTTTCCAAATAGGACTGTATCCAAAAAAAATTCAGTTTCACAAATTTGGCAGAACTATCAATATAATGTGTTGTCACAATGGCCATAATGAGAAGTTATATAGTGAGATATAAATATACATATGATTGTACACATATGTGTGTGGAAAAGGATGTGTTTCGAGAACTGCTTCCGGTTCTTTCATCTATAGTAATCATATCCTTCTGAGCTTATTAATTCCTCATATATATGCAGGGAAGTTTTCTGATGGCAAACCATAGCCAAACAACAGCATTAAACTTATGCCTTTATGCTTAGAAGCTTGCAATAAGGAGGAGTCCTGGCTTGAAATTAAGAAACTTCCAAAGCGTAGCTTAATTTCATGGAAAAAATGACAACAGTGTCAGTTTTAATGTCTTCAAAATACCGTCAGTAAGGGTGGAAACACCAGAAACATTTTTCCATCCAACATGGACTTATTCCATGAGTGCTGTGTATTTGGACAGGTATGCATGAGTGCTGCTGCTTCCCAACCGAACAACATGTCTAATACTGGGGGTAAATATCCCATGTTAAACATCAGTGCCTCACAGGAAGTCAAAGCAGATTTTTCTATAACAAAGACAACCTTAAATAAATGAAAGTTGTGCAAATATTCTCTCATTTCATCCATTGTCAATGATGACAGACTGTTACAGCTAGCTCACTTCCAAATTAAACGGCTATTACATAGTAGAGCTTTTGCACATCTTAATTCACATGCATGCCTTTTTTCTTCTTTGATTCTACACTCTGTTCAGACTCATAGAAAATAAAATAGCAGCACTGAATTTAAAAGTTGTGTAGAGCTACTTTTTCCACACAGAAATATTGATCTGGAATTATTAAGAGAATCGATAAAGACTGGGACAAATGAGCAGAATCGATAATGGCATTGGGATCAGGAAAATCTTATCAACTTCCATCCTAATCTGTGTATGCAAAGTATTCATGTCAATACTCTCTGTAGTGCTTTTCTTTATTCTTTCAATCAGTGCCACAAATACACCAGGACAAAATGTTTTCCAACCACTGTTGAAATGAGTCTAACTTGGCAGGCTTTGCTATCATCTCAAAGATAATTTGAGACTAATAGGATGGCTTAGGCTGTTCTGGGGACGTCCTTCCCCTCTGCGTTCGGCTGCTGTCCAGTCTCTATGTGCAGTCAAGGCTGGGGCCTATAGCATTTTGTCAATGACAGACAGCAAATAGCAATGAGCCACTTGTGTGCACTCAAAGTGCACCAGTTAGCGAGTCCATTTGCCAAGTTATTAAGCTACATTTGGTTTTATTTTAGGTCAGCAGTAAAGTGCACTTACTCTCTCTATGTGTTAGGGTTGAGAGGCAGAAATAGCTATCTTCTTGTGCTGAGGACAGCAGTGTTGTCTGCTGCATAACTAAGCGTTACGCACATGCCTTTAGACAAACTTTGGTTTTGACCTATCTGGCCATATTAGATTTAGTCTGCAGGGGGTGACAAAGAAAAATGAGAAGCACATATGGATGTATAATCACACTGAACACAATGAAAACGAAAGTAAGAAGAATGTCTGTACTGTAAGTTGGAACGGAAAGCAGACTGGGGAGCGAAAACTGGAAACCAGCAAGGTTTAAGTGAATGAGCTCAGGAGAGATTCAACACACATGCATAAAAAATATCCTTAATGCTGTAAAACCATCCTGATGACTGCAGGGTTCAAGGGCATGCCTAACAAGCATATTTAAAAATGGATAAGATGGTAAAATGAAGGAGAAGTTGTTCATTTAAGTAGATATGGCATAAGAACAGTCATGTCGAGAGGCACATCAGGTAAGAGGCAACAGAGACACCCCATGAGTGACACCTCAGAGGGTGACTTGTGCTCCTTTGTGAATAAGATTAGAGGAGTAGACTGGAAGGAGATGGCTTAAGAAGGCATTAGCACACAGAGCGCTCATTAAACCACATACAGTGTCAGTAAGGGGAGAGAGGTGTCGTGTGAGGCAGACTCAATCTGAAAGAGATGGCAGAGTCACTTCTAATAAAGCAAGCCTATTATGCACATGGGAAATAAAAGCAATAGGGGGCTGTTTCTGCATCCTCCTGGGATAAGAGTCAAACACAAAATGTAGAAAAACATGCATTCATGTTTAACAGCCCACACAATCTGTTCCGCAGTCAAAAGTGATATCTATTAAAATTGCTTAAAATGCACATGGATCATTACACATGGGCATTGTTCTATATCAGTATTCCTCTGCTGTTACTGTTAGTTGTTGTTTGTTTTTTTGTATATTGTAAGCCTTTGAGGCACAATGTTGCTAGCAAATTAGTCAAAGTTACATTCAGTCTTAGAAAAACAAACCGGCTGCACTCGTATATGCTCCATCTTGTGATCACCATCTTTCTCCCTGCACTATTTATGTGAAAGTATCACAATCCCAGGATCCAAGATGAAGACACATGATTGATGTATCTGCTGGCGTAATCAATAGCCACCACAAATTATCTGTACAGTTCCATAGTTTCCCCCATCTGTAAGGAATGATGAAAGATTCCTCTGAAAACCAACAGTAAGTGTGTGTCTCTCCCTCCCAGTCATACTCTTAGACACACACAAACACACACACATACAATAACCATATGGGATCAACAGATGCTTGGCAAGGAGCAAAATGGCTATGTTAGATAGCATATGCTGTATGATGCCTCTCAGCAACTCTATGTCAGGGAATTATTTCTGACAAATCCTGCAAAGATTATGGAAAATACTAGGAAATAGAAATCACGCTTATTGCCTCAACTGCACCACAAGTATCTTTAATGCCAAGAGATTTCATTATTTAAGCTCAAGTTCTGTGTATCAGTGTAGCACATCTTCATACAATACAGTAATTTTTTGTAGTGGGTGAATTGAGCCATGGTGCTTGCAAAGACATCATTCATTTTGTAAAAAAAAAAAAAATTATGGTCTACCTCTTTCCTGACATATTCATCTTATCTCACTGCGGTAATGGTAACAAAGTCCATACTTGATTATATTGCCTTGAGAAACACACATAAGTAGTGGATCCCCCCTATACCACCTCCTCAAGGGGAAATCAATGTGTCTTAATGACAGATCATTAGTGGCTCTGTAAAGGGGAACGATTTTAATGGAAACAACTCTGTCTCACCTCAGAACAAGGAGTGATATCACAGGAAGCTACAAACCACTCTTCTTCTCTTTTCGAATAGGTTTAAAATCCCAATCCCCCTCGGAAAAAAAAAAGTAATTTATATCATATGTATGTGCGGTCAGTCTCCACAAACAGGACATTCAGGATTTGGCATTCAGTTCGGTTTCAGTAGCAGTTAGTAGTTTTTTGTTTGTTTGTTTGTTTTGTAAACTTATTTATTTATTTATTTTTGAACCTGTAGAAAGCTGAAGCAGTGTTTGTGCTGAACCCTTAGAGCTTTGGTTCAGCTGAACATGAAGTGGTTGGGATCTAAATTGAAATGCCTCTAGGATTGTATACACAACCATCAGCTCCTGAATGTTAATTTGTTCTGTTCAGGCTGCCTTTCATGACTTGTCTGCCTCTACTATTGCTGCAATGATGGCTTATGGGATGGCTGAATACTAATACAGATAGAGATATGACTGAGTAAACTGCAAGCTGCTTTGCTTTAACATTGGTTGTCAGTGTGTACTATCCATTGTAAACATACAGTACAAATGAGATCAATCTAAACAGTTAGAAACATGGAAATTGGGGTAATAAATGCACACATTTTTTTAATACATCTTTAAATGATGCTCCTTTGTGTCCAGCTGCAAATCAAATGAAAAAATACTTGTTAGCCATAACATGTCATTTTTTACTTCCATAATCAACTTTAACCAACCACAATAGATACAAAATTGTCAGATACAAAATTATCTGTACAAAAAGGCCCAACAGTCATTTCCAAAATCACAATGAATAAAAATGCTGAGCCACGAGTCATGAACTTCGATTTCTAAACAAGTCATATTTCTACTTCCAGCACTGTCATTGTTAACACATTGGTGTAGGACAAACTTCTGTTCATTTGGAACATTTGCTAGATAACTGAGCTTCTATCTGTTTATATCGATAGCTGCAAATAAATAAATAAATAAATAGGTGGAAGTTATCAATGCGCGTGGCAACTTTAGAGATGAAATGTAAAAAAAAAATTAAGTAAACAAACAAATAAATAAATTCCAAAATTTATCTTACAATTAATGCAAGTATGGAGTTATTAAGATTTGAAAAAAGGAGTGCTGGGTGAGTTATCTTTTTTTTCCATATAGTTCCACATCACAACATAAATTGTCATCAGACATTTTTCAGAGCAGGTCTAGACCACACTCCATAATTAAAAGAGACTAACAATTTGCTGATTCCCACATGAGCAGGCACTTGGCAAGAGTAGCAAGAAAGTGCCTGAAAATCTGGAACTGGAAGGACATAATATTTCTGGGTGAATCTGAAAGCTTTGGTTAAAGACAAGTGAAAGGGACCTGTAAGATGAAGGAAGAATGATACAGAAATTGCATCGAAGGATTTGAGTTCAAATCTGAATAACTACTCCAGTTTTAGATGTAGATTTTGATAGAGGCACTGGAGAATGCCCAACATTTTTCAGACCTAGCATCTCCATGCCACTTGGACTGAGAATAAAGTTTTCCATCCTTTAGGTTACAGCAGAAATTACTTTTCTTTTTCCTCACAGCTCAATATTATGTCATTCAGTGACTTTGCTTCCAAGCTTTTCTAGTTGTGTTTGGTGCACGTCTTCCCATTCAGATGCACATCCATTAATCATTATATCGATAATGAGATAATAACATAAAAATTCACCTTTTGCTGCAAGATCATTGCTTGAAAAAAAAATCTCAAAAGTAGAACTATAGAAAACTGATGTTGTATCAGGATATCTCCTCAGAAGTTGTGAGCAAAACTGCAAAAATTTCAGGACACCAACATTTCCAACATTTCTAACCCTAACACCAGGAAATATAAGCCACTCTTTGCGAAGCAAGAATTAGTTTTCCAAAGGAAAATTATAAAAACTAATAAGCAAATTACTCATTGCAACTTTTCTAGTTTGCAGATTACCCATCTGCTAAACTTTTGTCTTCTCATTTTTTTCTATCCCTTCCTCTCCCCATAGGCTCTGCTCTGCGGCGTCGCTGGCTAGTAGTCCAACTCCTGATGCACGTGTGGCTGGCAGCAAATCCATCTTTGAGTGAGCGCCCATGCCCAAAGAGCTGTCGCTGTGATGGAAAAATTGTCTACTGTGAGTCAAGCGCCTTTCGTGATGTTCCTAAGAACCTATCAGGAGGCTGCGAAGGCCTATCATTACGGTATAACAGCCTCGCTAGTCTCCGCGCAGGCCAGTTTGTAGGCCTCAACCACCTCATCTGGCTCTACTTGGACCACAATTACATTGCCTCTGTGGATGGAATGGCTTTTCAGGGGGTCCGCAGGCTCAAAGAACTGATCCTGAGTTCCAACAAAATCACATCGCTCCACAACACCACATTCCACCCAGTCCCAAACTTGCGTAACTTGGACCTGTCGTACAACAAACTGCAAGCGTTGCAGCCTGGGCAGTTCCAGGGACTACGGAAGCTTCTCAGCCTTCACATACGCTCAAACTCTCTAAAAATTATCCCAGTGCGTCTGTTCCAAGATTGCAGGAATCTTGAATTCCTGGATCTGGGTTACAACCGTCTTCGCAGTATCACCCGGAATGCATTTTCAGGCCTAGTCAAGCTCACTGAGCTTCATCTGGAGCATAACCAGTTCTCAAAGATCAATTTTTCTCACTTTCCTCGCCTCTACAATCTGCGGGCACTTTACCTACAGTGGAATCGCATACGCTCAATGAACCAGGGCCTTACTTGGACCTGGGCCTCCATCCAGAAACTGGATCTTTCTGGGAATGATCTGACAGAAGTTGATCCGGTAGTCTACCAATGCTTACCTAACCTGCAGACCCTCAATCTGGACTCCAACAAGCTGACTAATGTCTCCCAAGAGGTTGTTGATGCTTGGATCTCTTTGACCACGATTAGCTTAGCTGGGAATGTATGGGACTGTGGCCCTGCCATCTGTCCTCTGGTAGCTTGGCTGAGAAACTTCAGAGGGGCAAAGGAGACCACCATGATCTGTGCCTCTCCGAAGAAAGCCCAAGGGGAGAAGGTGATGGATGCTGTTGAAGCTTTTGGTGTCTGTCAGTCAAACCAAGCAACAACTCTCACTGTGAGTATTCCTCCAACGCCATCCAGTGTCCCTGTGCAAAGCCACCCAGCCATTCTGGTTTCACCTACTGGGAAAAGAGGAGAGGGATCTATCAGAGGCCCAACATCATCAGCTGTTACAACACCTGTGGCACTTCCCCCAGAACAAGATTTGGAGCCCGTGTCCTTCCATAAGATAGTGGCTGGAAGTGTTGCTCTTTTTCTGTCTGTCGCTATGATCCTGTTGGTAATCTACGTGTCTTGGAAGCGCTATCCTAGTAGTGTCAAGCAGCTGCAGGAGCACTCTGCAGCAGCCCGCAAACGCCGCAAGAAAGCTCGAGAGACGGAGCGCACCCTGAGCTCCCCACTGCAGGAGTACTATGTGGACTACAAGCCCACCAATTCTGAGGCCATGGATGTGCTTGTCAATGGAACCGGACCCTGCACCTATACGATCTCAGGCTCCCGAGAATGCGAGGTATGACCCACACCACCGCCACCCCTCCTAAACAAAACTCTGTCCACAGCGAGACGACCAGAGGTAATTATTTACACTGCTTTGATAGATAATAAGTCTGCTACTTGATTACTTAGCCATACACAGCAGGCAAGGTAAATAAAGTGTACCCATGGATTATTACTGAATGAAGCAGAGGTGGTTTAGCATCAATTTGTGCATAACAAGATATCTCGTTTTCAGATGGGTGTTTGTATATGTGCTTAAACCCTAATCTCTGCTCAGATGCAAATGTTTGCTTTGCTGCAGAATTATACAGAAATATAGATAAATGAGACTGATTACATTACCTGTTCTGCATAATCTTAGACTTAAGCTTTCCTGTTTGTGATAAGACATTTGTGATTGTTGAGGCACACGTTTGCTTTCTTTGCTTGCATATCACAGACTTTGTGCTTTGTGCGTTTTCTCTACTGCTTTTCAGTTTTTTGATGAGCAGTATTGTGTGGGGAGAATAGTTGAATGGTGGGAAGATTCACTTCTGGACACTGGATGTGAATTTCAATAGAAACTCTTGTCACTGAATAGAGCTTTTTTCTGATAACTTCACACTTTTCTTAACACAGGTACGATTCAAGATAGTTGTTGGAAAATACTTAATGCTTATAGTCCCACAATAGCACTTATTTTTTTAGGTTTTTCTTTCCTTTGTAAAATCAACTTGCTTAAGTTGATGTTTACTCATCAACTTAATTGATTTGTCATAACCTGAAAGACAGAAATACATACCTTCACTGGCGGTCCATACAACTACTCACTCAAAGAAATGCACATTTTTGAGACACGCACACACACCCACACACACACACAGACACACACACAGTAGTAGTGTTTCATGGTCCCAAAAGGAGTGGGGATCCTTTGAAATGTTTCATACACAGGCAAGTGAATTTCTTCAAAACAGTATTTACAGACTACAGCATTGTGGGAATACCACTTTTCTCCACTTGCTTTCAGCTGCAACACTCTTGTGTACCTGACATGCTGTGCCATTCTTGGTTAAACCCTTTATTCTTCTGCTGAGTTTCAGCAAGTTTTTCAAGCTAAGGCTAAGCAAAGCCTCTGTAGAAATAAGTTTCACATCATTGATTAACAGGCCCTACTATAACAGAGTAGGGGTTGAGAGATGGTGGGCTAATTCCAAATAAATGATCAGGTAGCCCACCCTATAAAATATGAAATTCAAAAAGCAGAGGGCATATTTTGTTGAAGCTCTTCATATATTTTCACATTACCAGCCCACTCATACTCAGTCTTTTCTCAGCATTTCAATGGCATGGATTTCTGGCAGGCTCTCTCTGGAGGAATGACTGTAAATGCAGAGGTTTAAACAGTGAGGAGGTGGAGGAGGGTTCAATCCTCCACATTCTTTCCATTTCTGTTACTGACCATCTGGCAATTCTGGAAGCAGGTCACCTAATAATATGTATACTTACAGGTAGCTCACATTAGTTTGTTTGTTAGGAGGGACAACAAATAACAGCTTTCTTTATTGCTGTGTGCACTGCCCACCCCCATATAGGCTTTTAGTTCCTCCTTTCAGCCTACAGGGTTGCTTTATGCTCAGGAAAGTGATGATGGATGGATAAAGGGAACAAAATAGAGGATTTTATAGTTAATTACTTTTTTAGAGGCTGGATTTCATTCTATGTTATGGCAGGCAACCTTCCATTTTGAATTTTGTGGTTTTCACATTACCTCATTTTGACATCTATCATGGCTTAAGCTGCAGTGCCATCGTCAAGGCAACAAAATATGTTAAAAGTAAATTAATTTTCAGATCATACCATGGAGCAGTCTATTATCTTAAGCCAGCGATATGCACAGGATATACAGCATCAAACATGAGACTATGGACACATGCAAAATAAAGTATAATCCAAAACAAATTACAAATATACCTAAAAAATATTGTACATTCTTATGTTTTTCATGCAATTATTGTAGTTGTGTTTTGGATTTCATAGACACTACCATCCTCAATTTACATGTGCCTTTCTCAAAAATAGAGTCATGTACCAAAATATCTCATTCCTATGATTTTGTGGGTCATTAAATGCAGAGTAAAAAACTTACATTGCCAAGACATGTGAATTCATTTTTTTCATTATTTAAAAGAGATGAAAGTGAGATTTACAGAGACTTAAAAAGCTTGAGTTACCCCACATTTCCTTTTGCCAATTCCTCTCTTGAGTCTTGTGATGAAAAAGTTAGGAAACCCCTAATTTTAATGATTTTTTCATGTTAATAGCTACTTAATTTGCAAAGTACACATGGAGAGACAACTGCTTGCAGGAATCATATTGATTTGAAAAGAAAAAATAAAGCTGCACTGGATGAACTTAAAAAAAAGGTTGAGATGCCAAGAATGAATGTCCTTACTGGATATAAAAGAAAATAAAAAAGTTAAATATTGATTTTGTTTTAATATTTTTTCCTCAAGAGAGGTTTTTTGTTTTAGGAAATTTATTAAATAATAATATTCTGTCTGTGCTGATTTATTCCAGGCCTAAAAAAGGGTTTTGAAAATAATAGCTATGCCTTCAGTCAAGTAGCCTAGTTTATCACTGTCTACATTTCAGATTCTTCAGTTGTCACTCAATTCTTCTACTTTTCTGAAACCCAATAGATATGTTGGAGGTCTTAGAGTCAGCTCACACTGGTGTATTTGACCCACCCATTGACATGGAAAAATTAGAGACCGTAAAACACATTACTGCATGTTACCAGAGTTTGTTAGAGAATTATTAATGTCAGCAGTTATACAATATTAAGCAAACAATGGATGGCTATTGCAGTGAGTATCAGGAGGAATTAAAAGCTGTAGACAAGAGGGGATACTTTTACAATTAGTGAGGGCAAATGAAAAATGCATTGGTTTTCTTCCAGTATGTCAAATTACAAGGGATAATCATTCCCAACACTCATTATAATTCTTGATACCCCAAGCCCATTGGATCAGACTCTAATCAGACTCACATTACACGGTCCACGGAGGTCCTGTAAGAGACCTTATCTATTAAAGGTTCTGTCCACTTCCGCTCTAAGGGACCCCACACAAAATTCCTCACAGCCTCTCCATCAGCAAGCCTGCCGTTTACCATTGAAATCATTGCATTTATCATTAGCCTTTTATCTTGACTTGATTAAACTTGGCAATTTCACTGACTCTTTCATCCTGTGAGCCAAATAAAGCAGAAATTAACCCATACTAAGAAGGCCAAGGGCCAATTCAACATCACAGAGCCAGCAGAGCATAACAACTCAGGAAAAAAAGAAACTAGAAATATTTATAACTCATCAATAAGCACCCATGTGAAGAAAATTGTTGACAAATAAATAAGAGCCAGAAAAAAAAGTAGAGAGAGAGAGAAATTAGCAAAACAGGAAGAGATCAAGTAAGCAAAGGAAGGTGATAAAAGAGAGTGAAACAAGCCTCTAAACAGAAGAGAAGACTGCAATTTCAACAAATAAAAGATAATGTCAACTCTGAACAGCTCCCAATAGAAAGCTAAAAATTATACAGTTCTACTTCTCATGAATAGCAATTTGGTCACCGATTCTGATATTCTCCATCTCCTTATATAAGCTATACCTATGGGAGGGGAATTGGCACACACAGGTAATTTAAATCAAACCATTAGCTGAGCACATTTTAATCTTAAAGCTGGGTTGGTTACATTGGAGAAACCATTAAGGATAAGCTCAGTTTAAAGAATACAACCAAATACCCTTTTTTTAATTCTCCTTTTAAAGCCACTCCCCCAAAACACATAAGCGCACTGCTTGACTTTCAGTAATGCTAAGGATTGAGTCCAAGTGAAAACATTTTGAAATAGGAGCACATCCTTGGCACTCTTTACCATATCCACCTACCTCCTTTCTCATTCTAATGTAAGATTAGCAGAATTTAGCAGTGTAGCAAAGCAAGCTGTGAACGGTGTAGGTGGAACTGGAAATTTTGGCCTCAGTTTGTCTGCCTTTCATGTGCAACTACCTAGCTATAGTATTAGCGATGTAACTATATAGCTTCGTGAAAGATTCCAGGCAAATGCAGTGACTTTGTTTGTACTTATGGGTAGGTATAGACAGGAAGGTAAGGTAAGGTAGATTAAGGTTTGAATGCAAATAGGGTTATCAACAATTATTTAAAAAAAATGTTCTCACTAAGATCCGTTAATTAAAGAAAGCATTATCCCACTGGATTGGGAGTCCCTGATAGGAAGCCCTAGGGTGTTTTGAAGACGTATTCTTAGCCTCTGTTTAACATATTACATCAGTGTAATTATTTTCTTGATAATGCGTAGATTGGTCTTTAATGTTTGGAACTTGTATTTCTTCACTTATTTAAGTGCAGACAGGGATGTCATCCAGTTGAAATTCATTTGCGATGTAGCAGATTGTGTTAGTAGCTTTTATAGACTTCCTTTATAATTCAGGACTTACTCTGTCCCCTCCCCCCAAGCTTTCTGCAATCTGCTAATTATCTCAGTACACCTGTAGGGGATTGTTATTGTCAATAGTATTACATTTTGGCCTTAGGTTTCCTACACCACAACCTATACAGACATATTGTGAAGCTATGTTGTATGAATGTCTACTTGTCTTCTTGAGCAAATGCCCGGCATTCTGCTAATTCCTGTCATATTGGTACTTTTGTATTCACAAGCTTCTTTTTTATCCCTGCACTCTCCTCCATTTTGTTTCTTGAGATATCCTTGAAAAGGCATTCTCCCTAGCCTTATCTGTCCCTCTGTCTCATCTTAAAACACTGTAGAGGGGAGACAGGAACGATCAGTCAGCAGTCCACCAAGTCTGGAGTTCATCTCAGAATGTGCTCCGATCTTGTTTCTACATTTTGTTGCTCTGCATGGACATAAATCACTCGGCAGAATGCAGCGGCACCTGCTGCACTCTCCCCACCTCACAGCCTCGCTGCCACTCCTCAGGCTCGAGGCCGTAGCCGCTCAGGTCTGCTCATCTCTTCCCCAGCGGGAATTGCTTATTCCTCTGGTGTCACTCTGTTTCTTTCATACAGATTCTGTGCCATCACTATAACTCACCCCGGACCTCTTCACATGATTGTCCTTTATCAGTCTCCCCAGATCCACCTGACATGAATCTGAGTTGGGAAGCTTTTTTAGTGAATTGCCTGAAGATGGTGCACTCCTCATTTTCCTATGTCACCGCAACCTTCCCACAAAAAGGATTATATCTGTCATTTTATTTCTATCTTCCTTTGATCTTTTCCTTTTCAGGATGATCCCCTAATGTGTGCACCTCTTGCTGCTTTTTCATGTATCAGATATAACACAGCCTTTGACCTTTCTCTCTTTTTTTTCATGGTCACACCACATGAAAACATTTGTGGCTCTTTCCTATATTCGTATTTCCTCTCACATCCTTTTGCTTCATACAATTTCCATGTATCCTGCAACCTTGTTATCATCTCCAACCTCTGAAACCTTCCATCCTTACCGGCTCATTTGTTGTATCCTGTCCCTTGGCGGTCAGACACCGAGTGAACTTAGCTGACATCGCTTTTTGCAGCTGACACAAAGTGGCTCACATCTTGTTCTTTGTTAAGCATTTTGATGATATGCCAGGCCTGCTCTGCCAACTATCCAGTGGTGCTACCCCTAATTCACCCGCCACCTTCTCATCTTACCAAGTGTGTCCTGAAAAGTCCCAAAACTCATTTCTCTTACAGGGCTACTTCAGGTCCTCTCGATTTCCTGTCCCTTCCTCTGATAGAACTGCTGACCTTTTCCACGCATCAACCACTTTAGTTAATACCATGTGACATACAGCTGTTTTATTAATGCATTAATGTTGTTCTTACTTTTCAAGAAATCCCTGACACATCTGATGGTAAAAGCTAGACAATTTATATGGTTTTACTTTTCTGGCCCCTGGCACTGGCTTTCAACCAAGTTTCTAAATAGTTCCTACAAGGCTATTTTAATTGTTACTAGGATAATTTATAAAAAGTTCTTTAATTGCTGACCTGTACCTTCAGATTTGTTTGGTTTTACTTTTAAGACAAGATTGTCACTCAAAGGGGAAAAAAAGGATGCTGTTCAGGATTAATCTGGTCAATTAGCAGAAAGACAAAATAAATAAACAAGCTTATTAACAACTTAAGTCATTCATCAAACAAACTTGGAAAATGTAAGATAATAATAAACGCCTTGTTCTTTCTCTTGATTTCTTAAATATGTGTCAGTGTTTACAAAAATAAGGACCCAAATGCAGACTAAACTCTGTAACTAACAAAAAGAGAGCTTTATTGAAAAAAGCTGGCCGTTCTGAATGAAAGACAATCCAAAAATCAAAAACCAAGGTGTGACAAAAAAGCAGGCAAAAATGACCAAAAAGGCAATAAGAAACAAAATGGGAAAAACTAAATAAACAACAAACCAGAGAGACACGAGGAGCTGAGGAACCACAGGACCAGGGAGCAACAACGGAATCGGGGGGAAGACAAAGCACTGAGGAGCAACAACAGATGATCTGACAAAGACAAAGGGGAAACACAGAGACTATATACACACTAGGATAATGAAACACAGGTGGGGCAGTCAACATAAGTGAAACACATCAGGGCAGTGCAGGTAATCACAAAAGAAGAGAAAATTGACAGGACATGGGTAGACAAGACACAGACCAGGGTCACCAAAATAAAACAGGAAACACAACAAAACATGGAAACATATATGAAAACATAATAAGACCTAACTGAACTGAACTACTAAAATGACAGATTACGATAATGTGCAGAATTACTGTTGTATTTTATATTTAGAGAAATCAAAAATCTTTTACTTTCTTAAAATTTTTTACCAAAAAAAAAAATATATATATATATATATATATTTAGTT
>JAPZDV010000011.1:5838072-5887703 GCA_029814665.1 Acanthurus lineatus | reverse complement strand
TATATATTTAGTTGGAAGATGTCTTCTTAGGCTCTGAGAAACTTTAACTGCTGTTCCTTTTTTAACATTTACATTATATTTGATTAATTGATGGAGGACAATCCATGATGCATATAATAGTTTTATGTAGCCCTACTAATTGAATTTTACAATTCTAAATGTACTTGTCTTCACAAAAGTTCTGCCTGTATATTTCATCTTGGCACTCAAACTCAGTGGAAATACAGCAAAATCGCCTGAACAATGTTTACACTTATTGTATAACATATGTGAGTAGGTGCATGTGTATGTATGGAAATTGTGTGTGTAAGGATTTGGTGATAGAAAAACAGAGAGAAGACAGATGAAAATCTCTAGTGAAGCCTTGGGGATAAAGAGTCATTCGGGTAGAAGCATAACGTGAAGATAGATGGGTCAGGCCAGAGTTTCATTAACATATTTCTAATTTATTCTACATTTTTTTATCCATCTGTCATCTATTCTGCTCTAATTTGTTGTGATTCCTTTTCTCTCTTTCTGTTTTATCCCCTTCTGTCCCTGCTTTCTTTGTCTTATAGACAACTCCCCTCCAATGTATAGAAGGTTGATGGCCCAATGCAAATCAGATCCCCTCTAACAGCCCCCATTCTTACAGTTGGGGGCCATTTCATTTGGATCTGAGGAAGATTCTCTACCTAAAAGAGGACCTCTTTGAGGGAATGATTGCCTTCATTGCTGAAATTACATTGTTGCATATTTGGCAGGTTAATGTCACAATGACACAAACCAACCACACTGACCTCTGCCTTTTTTTCTTTTTTTTTGCAGTCTAAATCATGCTAGTTCCATCCCTTGTTTGAACAGATGAAAGTGATGAAACAAGGTCACCTAATCAGAAAACAATAATAAGAAATTAAACACAATTAGTGGCCTCATATTGTTGTTTCAGGGTGTACGCTTGATTTGTGATCACAGTGTGAATTCTAGTTTATGTCTCTATTTTGCAGGGGGGTTTTTTTCCCAATGTCGCATTATCCTCAAAAGCTTTTTTTGCGTTTTGTTGGTCAACTTAATTGCAGGCTTTGTTACTCAGATCTGGTGCATTTGTGTTCAACAAAGGCCATGATAAGAGTCTCTGAAATAAAAAAATAAGACATTTTTCTAACACTGATCCAATGTTGCCCTGAACCATTGTACTGTAGTAGCTGTATCTAAAAGTATGAGGCAGTTTCTCTGTCCTCCCCAGTCTCCCTGTTTCTCTCTCCCTCTCTCTGCAGTCCAAGGTCATGGTGTCAGATTGTTAATTGCTCAGAAAAAAATCAACACAAACACTGGGAGCCTAGCCAAGGGCAAGTAAGCTATCTGTAATTCAGTAGGGAGGCTGAACTTCTCAATGTTAGTGTCTTCAGTCGACAATTAGCCATGTGGGAGACTTCAAAACATGCACTGTGCGTAAGAGAACATCTCTCTCATCCGCTAATCCTGTCTGTTTCACACTCTGGTTCCATGCCGCTGCTTTCTGCACAGCCGTTTGATCCATGCTTAATGAGGGTGTTAGATCACCAATATAGCAATTACATTACCTGGAAAAGAGGCAAGACTTTCCCGGTTTTCACAATGCAGCCCAAGTGCATCATTAATGCTAAGCTTCCTGATGCACTGCTCCTGTTATCATTTGTACTTGTTGCTAATACTCGTCTCAAAATTTTTTACAAAATACACTTGATGTACCTCGTTTACTCACTCGCTCAGCAATTATAATTTATTTCCTTCCTGGTCTGTTGAGTTTTAAAACAAATTTTTCAAAGCTATGCATGGATTGTTTCACACCAGTCTCTTGTCCCTTTACTGCCTTTTAGCTTATTTGCTTCACTACCTACTGATATAAGCATGCTGATTTAAACAGCTTGTTCTGTTCAGCCCACTTATGGATAAATATAACAGATTGACATAATGAAATTGCATATGAATGGACATAAAAGAGGCCTTTTTTAGGTAACAAATAACATGTAAAAAGGTTAGGTTGATTTGAGGCAGCTACTTGCTTGCCTGAAAGTGATCTGAGTCTTGTCCTTTCCAACAGTGCATTGAGTTACAGCAGTTCCAGTCAAAATGAAAGAAAATAGCTTTTATCCTTGCACTACATTTTTTGCAGCATGTTATATGAGCACCAAGTTAACGGCTAACATGTCCACCCTATCAAACTAATGTCATAAACTGGCTCAAGGAATGTGACAAGTAGGGAGAGCACACAAGATAATTTACATAAAAAGTGGTTTATTTTGACTATCTAAAGGGACATTAAACTTAAAAAAAATCACAGCCAAAACAAGACAAAATTCATGGAAGAACCAGCAGCAACTATTACAAGAGGACTTTTAAAGAGGGCCCAGGTGTTGCCAGTTTACTGATGACCCTGAGCAACGCATACTCTTGGAGGAAGAGGCTTGCTTAGAGGGTTGTTACACTGGCTCTGATTAAAAGTCTTACTTAAAAAAAAAAAAAAAAAAAAAAGTGAATCAGTCTCACAGGACAATAAAATTTAAATTTTCCCAAAGAGGTTAAAAAAGTAAAGTAAAGTAAGAAGGATAAGGAATATAAATATACAGACATGGATTAAAATATCCCTGGATGTGTTTTGATACATACATTCTTAGTGATCTGGTCAGAAATATTCTCATGCTATTGCTAAACAGTACATTAAAATGTGTGTCTGAAAGATTTCAGGCTTAAAATTCACCATGTTGTAACATTATCTTGATTCAGATGATCAGCACTTCCTAGTTTGACAGCTTCCTCTGTGTCTCTTGAGCCTAATGAATTGTGCTGGAAAAACTTGCAGACTGGATGCAATCATATAGATCTACAGCCAATCAGAACAATGGACTGTGTTACATGTGACTTTTCAAATCTGGACTGGTGTAATGCTCCTCTCTCTGTCATCAAACCTGCCCTATGTTAGATAAATGGGTGTGTCGGGCGCAACATGGATCAGGTCGAAGGGAAAATCTGTTTGAATTGGAGAGGGGCCTGACCTATTTGCCAAAACGAATAAAGCATGAGCATGGCAGATCTGTCTGGTTCTCTGTCTGATCATTTTTACTAGGGTAGGACAGCCCTACATTCACCTTACCCATTAGTCACTAAATTCAAATACATGTTAATAAGGAAGTATGAGGGAAGAGGTGGATAAGTCATTCATGGATCTGCATTTGAATACACCGCTAAGTACCTCCAGCGGTGCATCTGTTCCCATCTAAAGTGTAACAAAATGAAAAAGTACAAGGCAACCAAGCCATCCCTTTGATAGGTATTTTTAATCACTTTTTTTAATCTGAGGAACACTCACTATTGAGTGAAGCACTGCTGCTGAATTGAAAGACCAGAAAATGGTGTTCTATTTAATGAATTGACAATGAGTCCAGTATAATTAGCCTGTCATCCTTGCATAACGCCGCTGTCGGATGAAAATATTTTAGCTTTCCAAAGTCAATTTTATATTTCTATTTAAGAGGTTTCATGGGGCCTAGTGTCACAAAACCTACTAAGAATTAAGGACTGCGTCTTTCGAGGAACTAAACTCTCCAGTCATTACTGCTAGAAAGAGTTGCTATCTGATTCCATAGCTGGTCCTAATTAGCTAACTACTGTGATTAAGAGGAACGCTCTCCAAAAAAAAAAGGAGCTTTGAAACCTTTTCTTTGCAGTTTTCTGTGGATGGACGGAGAATTGGGAGTCTGTGTCTCCAAAGGGATTTCTATAGAAATCCAGTAGTCGTGTCTGGACCTTGTAGGGGTCATCACTGCATAGTGTCCTTAGCGCAGTCTCACAGGCATTGGCACCTAACCCAGCACACCTCTTCTTAGCACTGTGTGGGCGTGTTGCCTGCTCACTGTGGATGACAGACATCTCCCTGTATCTTCCTCTTGATTTCATGCTCCTGTGAGTTGTGAAAATGTACATCTTTATTCTTTCTGTCCATAGCCTTTAATTTAACATACCTATATTCATAAGGTCACCTTTCATACAACAACACTGACTTAAAAGAAAGTAATGTAACATGTTAGACACAGATAATAGATAGATGTTGAGCAGTGTATTACAGATAGTATGCCATTTTACTTGTTAGTTTTAACGTTATATAGTAAAAGGTGATAGTGGATTGACAGAGTAATTGATAATGACAAAAACACAGTGCATCATTGACTCTGCCAGCCTGTTCAAAATCAAGGCCAGAGATCACCCTGGCTAAAGGTTAATACATTAATAAAGATAAGCCTACTGGCTTAACTCTGAATGTAATGCAGCATGTTTTAACCAATCAAGGTGTCCCTCATTGTAATGAAATGCATAAATGATAAAATGGATGTTTTATTTAATTATTAAACCTATGAAAATGTACCCTCTTTCCCAGACCCGATGAGATGTTTGTACTTTTATTGTCACTGACAGCACTGAAGTCATCTCGTTCTACCGATTCAACAAGCAGAAAATAGAGACTGGCACCCGGGGGTTGAAGTTGAGTAAGACAGGTAGGCAAGTGAACCTGGCAAAGAGGCACATTCAACAGGATGAAGCAGTCGACAGGCGGACAGGAGAAGCAGTTAGAACGCCAGAGAAATCAGGCAGTCATCCAGACTCGACAGCTAGATTGGCAGGCGTCCGTCCACAAAGACACACAGGCCTTTGTCCACGGACAGCTGTCCATCTTCTGATCTGTGATGGCTCAAAGTTTTTTTTGAAGTAAGATAATAAGTCTTAGGCAAGGCTCAGCAGATTGGCATGTATTCTCAGAGGTCAGATCAAAACTGCTATGTACCATGGGTGGATGGTGTGTGTGTGTGTCCCTAGAAATAAGGTAACTTTTGTGGAAAACTGTCTCAAACTTGTTTGGGTAGTTATGTGACTTGGAATGATAAAGCTGCAATATAGCTGAGATGGAACACAAGATCTGGTACACTGTAAACAACACTAAAAACAGAACTGACGCTAGACCAGAAAGTGACATATCACACGTTTTGGTGCTGTGATTGGTTGTCTGCACATTTGTCTCACCTTAGTAGGCTAAAAAACTCAGACAAGCTGTTAAATCATGCAGTGCTGTTCATCTAGATCAGTACTATGATACTTCATTACCAATTTTCCAACTCATATCTTTAAAAGACACATTTTGAGTTCTGTGATTTTAGATCATTTGTGATGAGACCTCCTTTTTTGCTGCTTGAAAGAGGACTGAGCACCAACCAAAAGTCACATGTGGCGGTCAGCACTACGTCTTGTTGCTCTCATTGGTTATAGGTCTTGCTTTGTTGCTTTAATTAATTATAGGTGCATCCAACTGCATCGTAGTTTTTTTTTTTTTTTTTTTTTTGACAGCCCCAATCGATAAAGCCCCTCGGAAATGTTTAGTAAATTGAAAGGTTGCTAATTAGTTTTGCATGACAGTCTACAATCTTCTAGTCTGCCTCAAGCACTCTGCTTTGTTCCTTGAACTTTTATTGGGATTTTCAGTGCAGAAATAATGACACATATGAACAAGCCCTTTCTTTTTCGAAATGTATTCAAACAATTGTTATCACATATATGATAAAAATCAAAGGGCAACATTTGAGGCTGCCATTTTTGACATTTCTACGGGTTACGCCAGCTCAACAAGAATCGTAACACAGCAGCAAAGCAATCAGACATCAAATTTCCAATTCTGCTGTGCTATATATATAAAGAACTCACATGAAGGAGAGTGGGTGAGTGAAATATATTGATGTTGAAAATCTAATGAAATTTCCCATGCCTTTCAAGTTTGATCCTTCTCCAGTGTGTAGGTGTCAGAGCAGGCTGGCTGCATGTGCTGCATCCACTCATCCTGGCGTACAAAGTAACCTTCATCTCCCCAGCTAGGATATTCTCGAAGGTTTCATTCCGTTGTGTCTCCTATCCCTTTTAAAACCCTTTTCTGTGCTGTGTCAAGCACGTATTATTTTTAGTTAATTACCTGTCTCTGTCAACCTCCGGCATCCCACTCTGTGGCCTCACTGAATCAGCCTAGATGCAGGTTGTCTTCCACTGGAGGCAAAAGTGCACCTCGCATGATTGATGACATCTCTTCCCCCACACCTTCACTTTTATATTTTCAGCCTCAACATGTCCAAGCTGTGAAGATCATAATAAAAACACATGCTCTAAGAATAGGTCCCAAACCATGGTCCGCTTTTTTTTTTCCCATGAATGATGTTCTAACACAAACAGAATAACATCCCAGGACATTTGTGAAATGAGAAAGCGAAGGGAAAAACAACTGACTGCTGTGTTATAGCTGTCCAATACACACACACAAGCAATATCTGCCATACAATGTAACATGCTTCATGAAACAAATGTCACATATGTAGAGGCCGTTTTTCACAGTAAAATATAATGGTCCCTCTTATCGATTGAATTTGCAAGGTAATAAAAGCTCTGCATTGACAAAACTGACAATGGATAGGCTGGGGATTGATTGTGCCATGAAGCTAGCAAGGCTACTTAGAGACGAGGACCCCTCTTTGTATTCACTGACAGTCTCTTGAAATGTTAAAAGATCACAGGTAATGATGATCATAAAAAATTAAATTGAGAAAGAGTGCTAAATCCACCTGTGTCTGTCATAAATCATGATATTTGATGAATGCTATTTATATTACAGATGAATTATCAGCCAGTAATGGGAAAATCATTTATTGATTTATTTGCACATTTATCTACATTTATTTGACACACTTTAATTTTATTTATCATGTAGACACAGTACTAGGAATTAAATTGCCTCAAGTAATTTCACTTGAGGCAAATTAAAATTTGACTGAACACTACATTAGCTATATTAGCTGCTACTAATAAACTAAATCCCAGATCTCTAACCAAATTGTCAAAAGTCAGGATCGATTGTTGGTAATGTAGGTGCCAGGTATTAACAGTTCCTTTCTCTCTTTTTTCTGTCTTTCTTTTTGAAGCTGTTGGTTGTGGCCCCAAGGCTGTCAGGGTCCTATGCACCAAGACAGATTGCCTCACTGATTATTATTATTATTATCATTATTATTAGTTACTATTTTTTATTAAAATTAAACGTTTTACAGAAAGATCCTTAAGTTGGTACTGTGTTTAGTGCAAAAGTAACCAGTGAGTCATTTATGTTAGAAGTTACTCTATTGTGTATCTAAAAGTGGCAAACTATCATATTTAAAGAGAGATATTGAACTCTCTGTTGCCCCTGGATACCTCAGTAATGACTCATGCTGAAAAAGACAGGTATGTTCATAGGGCTCTAAAAGGGCAGTTAGAAGTCTTTGTGTGACAAAATCGATGTTCTGGTATTGCTCATTTGAAAGAGGAAACAGAAGAGGAAACAGAAAATCATTCCTTAGAAACATCTCAGATGCTTTTTGTTTGCTGCAAGGCTGTTTTGAAACTCTTAAAAAAAGTGTTTAATATACGATTAAAATAATCACTAGTATCAGCCCTAATTGCACTCATACATCCCCCGTGTCCCACCTGTCCTGCCCCCAACCTGTCTCCCCTTCATCTAATGTGAAAAGTGGATTGAGTAAGTAAAACTATTAAGAGACCTTTTTCATCTGAAAGGTCTCTGGTTTTTCATTCATTCATTCATCTTATTTGATATGCAGCCTTTTAAATTATGATGCCCACTTCTATTTTTTTCACTGATTATAACCATTAACAAGCAGTCCGTCTGTGAATGAATCACTATCCTTAGCATTAAGACATTGATCAGGGAGCATGATTTAAAGGGTTCTCTACCAAATTTGGAAGATATGCTCCCTGTAACATGAACATTTGAAATGAAATTTTTTTTTAAATCAGTGAAAATAATAACATTTTTACCCCTACAGCCATTTTTATTTTGCTCCAGTCTGATTTATTGGACTGTCTGCTTTTGCAGCTAAGACATATCTAATTTAACAATGCAGTTTCTGTGCTGTGACATAATACATTCTTTATGTGACTAAAGAAAAATTCCAACCTTTAACAAAGTCATATTTTCAAAGTGGACAACCAACACTGCAGCTGTTTTACACACCGGGTACAAACTGAAATTCTGAACTCTGAACTTTTTTTTCTCAAGATATGAACCACAAAGAATTATTTCCCCACTCTTAATCAAGGCAAGTGTTTGTTTGTTTTTTCCTCAATTTTCAACAATTTAGGAGCCAGTAAGGAACAAATAATAAACATCAGGCTAACTAGGTTTGGATTCACAAATTCCTTAGATCTTTATAAGTGATGACAGGAGAACAATGCACAGTGAGCAGGGTTGCTTAGGTAAGACAAAGGTGGTGAGTGTCAATTTCAATTTGGTTATTCCTTTAACTAGGAAGTAGATCACCTGCCACACAAATTTATCATGTGAGCTGCAATGGAAGGTGTGTTACAGAATGGACACAGAAAAAAAGTAATGGAAAATCACAAGTCGAGCCAAAAGAGGGGTAGACAAAAGCCGAGGAAATAGAGGCATGGGTAGGAGGCCCTGGAGTGATGTAAGATTTGAGGACAGAAAGAAATTGATAGTTGGAAGGGAGAGCAGGAGAGAGTACACACAGAGTCCCTCTCTCAGCTCTCTCTGACCTGAGAGGCACAGCCTGTTTGATTTAGTGCCAATCACAGTTTTTAATGTCTGTGCGGCGCATCATAATTTATTAGGATTATCATAAACTTGTGCTGGGAGAAGGAGCGGGGGCACTTGTTCCTCCCTCTTAGAATGAATTACGTGCTGCAAGCTGTAGTGTCAATCAGGCCAGAAATGGCAACACCAGCCTTTTTCCCACTTTGTATTTTTCTCTAACCTTTCCATGCAGCCCATCAAAGCCAGGACCCACAATAAATATTCAGCCTTTCATATTCCACCTCGGATGGGGCCAAGGATATGGTGATGGAAAACTAAAAGGAGGTTTATATTTATAGGTTTAAAAAGTAGGTGTGTGTGTGTATGAGTGTGTGTGTGTTTTTGGGAGGCGTAGGTGGTCATTAACATCAAGGGGAACTATTTTCTTTGGATTCATTAGGAGAACCTGTAATATTTAAGCCAGGAGTCAAGATGTGAAATAAATACTAAATGTTGTCTCATTTGCAGTTCATTTACATGCACACTGCAAGATAGAGGGACAGAGCCAATTTTGAGCTCAACAGGCGTAAGCAGGTCAAACCACCAAAAGCCTGGAGCATCGGCAGGTGGGTTTTAGGTGAGCAAAGTCACTGGAAGTAGTTTAAAGGAGATAACTTAAGATATCTCATGTGACCTTAATAAGGTCTGCTCATTGGTATCTACTGTTATTAGCAATTTTGTAATATCCCACATAGAGGTTGTGTCAGACTTTATTGAGCTATAAAATTCCTTCAAAATCCATTACCTCATGGCGTTTTAATTTTTAGGTTTTTTAATGATAATGAAACAGATAGCAGATATATGTTGTGGGGGTTTTTTTTAAATTTTAGTTTTGCAGTGGCCTCAGAGAGTTAGCACATGCTAATAAAGAATGGTTACTGCTTGAAATCCACATGAACCACTCCTCACAAGGCCACTAATTAGATACAGTGTGCAGCACTTGTTTAAAAAGTAATTATGTCACTTTTTAAGCTGGTTTGTCTGTTATGCATCTGTTATTTTCTCACCTGCAAAACAGTGGTAAAGGACACCAGGAGCAAATGTCGGCAGTTGAGTTTTCATTAAACCTAAATTATGGCTGGTGTGGTAACTGCATGCCAAATTAATCAAAGGACACAAGGCCAAATTGCCTCCCAAGTTATTATACGACTGGTGGCTTAAAAGCAATGTTTCATCTAAAAGGTTATATTTTTAAATGGAGTCCATAGCTGTGCTCACTCCACATAAAACACACCTGAGCCAAAAAACATCATGGTGAACATGGAGGGCAAAACAGCTTCACAGATCTGTTATAAAAGGAATACTGTTCAATCTAGCTCAGGTAAAACCATAAAAATTACTGGATCTGTGTGTTGTTCACAATCGAGCCCGTTTGCAGCTAGTGCCAACAACATTATCTCTGTTTTATCTTTCTCTTTTTTTTACTTTGCTCTGTGTTACTCAGCGTGCTCTACATATGGTTACTGAGAGCGTTTATGAATTAATTCCCATTTTGGTAGATTATGTTCACTTGTTTAATCCATCAATCTTACAGAGGCCTATCAGATTTTCCCATCACTGTTAAAAATATTCAGGAAATGATGAAAAATATTCATTTAACGCCACCCCTGAGCCCATGCTCCCTTACAACAATCAATACAGCACTTCAGATTTTGGTCATTACCTGCCCACTGGGTTTTGAGGTACAGGCTGTAGGTATTTGTGGTGCCTAGATGAAGTTCAAAATGGTCTGCCTATTCCCAGTCACAAGACAAATTGATATTCTCAGACTTATGATTGGATTTTTTTGTTTGTGTGATCAATGACAGCCTGTCTCTTGGTCGGTCTTGTTAACTTAAAATAGAAACTCTGTACCTATTTAGGTCATGATACTGCTGAAGTAATAGTTACAAAGTTATGGAGTTCTTTTCCTAAACTGCTTGTTTGGGCCTCAGTAACAGAGCCACCATCTGACTGATTGGGCACATATTTCTAGGGAGGAATTTGCACATTTTTTTTCCCCAGGTTTTTGGCAAGGTTCATGTTTGTAGCTCAATCCAGTTAAACGCAATTTTAGCTGCTGCGGCAGACAACAAAAAATAATAAACCAGCATTAAAAACACTGAAGGGTTCTGCCCTCTAGGGGCTTAAACTTAAAAAACACTCAAATTTATGCAGTGCACAGTAAAGGCTGAGTTGGTAGTATCATGAGCACTGTATTACAAAGTGCAAGCCGTGTCCCTCAACTAGAGAATAATTCTCTTTATTGCAAATGTAAGCATCATTAACCAAATGTGGCTTGCAGTAAATTCCATGTGCACAGGGAAGCATAATCTATCCCTCCAAGGTTATTGCTGTCCTTTTTTAGATGTTTACTGTAATTTACCAAATTTACAGCTTCAAACCCTATGGTGGTCTGCATGGATCATGAAAACACACATTCCAGTGAATGAAAATCTCTGGAACAATAGATGGGCTGGCTTTTGGGAGTTTGTTTGGGGCCTGTGCTGGCATGAAGCTCAGTGGGAGTATGAGAGGCAGGCAGACTAGAAGCCTAATTAATCCAGCCTTCCTTAATTAGTCTCTCTCCTGTCCATGACGCATTCGCCAATCCTTCTGATGTTCCCTTCCCCTCGCTTGCTCTTTCAGTCTTCGTGATATGCTCATTCTCTTTTTATTCCATCTTTATTTCTCTGTCTTTTCCTCTTTTTTTTTTCTCTCTTGCTCTGTCTGGTTTGCCATCTTCCCGGGCTTGACCAAATGGTGACAATATGTTCCAAGGTGATAGAGCATGCTGCTGCATAGGGCAGCTTAGCCGAGGCTATGGTTGTCTGTGTTGTTGCCTGTGCTGCCACTAGAGGACCAGACAAAAGCCCAGCTGTTGCCGACAGAGAATGCCTGCACCATGTTGTCTTTAGAGATATGCTGTGTGTCTCACAATGCAGGTGGTCATGGTGCAGCTGGATGGCACAATGCCCCGAAGCACTGCAACTCTTGCGTGCGGATCACAGCAGTTATCTGCAAACACTGGCAGAGGAACACTGAATGCATCCCTCCAGCATGGTGGGACAACAGGCCATGGCAGTCTCTGTGACCGGGGCCAAGGCTGCTATGCTCAAAGATGCAGACTTTAATGACGCTG
Source organism: Acanthurus lineatus (assembly GCA_029814665.1). Lineage (NCBI taxonomy): Eukaryota > Metazoa > Chordata > Actinopteri > Acanthuriformes > Acanthuridae > Acanthurus > Acanthurus lineatus. The sequence goes on along the minus strand of JAPZDV010000011.1, from coordinate 5,875,947 downwards.
CGCAATACAGAGGCCCAGCCCACTCACTCTGTGCCCAGAATAATGAGGCAGTTATTCCACCAGTGGCCATGGCCATTCACAATGGCTGCACTGTGAATACTGATCAAGACTAACTGTTGACATTGTCATACACCATGCTGGCTTTATAATGAGCTGCATGATTAACTCATCAGGGTTTGCTTGTCTTGTCTGTGGAAAAGGTAATATAGCCAACTCCACTTCAAATGTAGGGGTTAGTATTGTTCAACTATTGATAAACTATTTAAGCTACACAATATTTTGAAAAGGTCCCCTAATAATATCTTTACAATAAAGGTGTAAATGTTATTTTAAAATGTTACTGTACTGTACTGTATATATATATGTTGAGAGAGAGAGAAAGAGAGAGAGAGTGACCTTATTTCTTAAAATGTGATTACTTTGCTAATCTAGAGTGAGATACATTTTTAATAAACTACGACTGACTGAAACCTGTCTTGCTGTCTAACAGTTTTGCGTCTTAGTGTTTCTACTGAACCCATCAATCACCAATCCATCCATTCCTAAAAGTAAAAAATTAAATTGACTTGAGCTTGATAGGATTCAAGAGTTAGCTCTGACCCTACCTTCACTCCATAAAACTGATGAAAAAATATGATAGAATAGAAGGTGATAATTAGCTGAAACAGATCTGCCATACTGCCAGTGGACCATAATTTGATAAATATCTTGAGGGATAATTTTTCATCTTATTCTTTTTTTTTTCCCCTGTAAAGATGGGCTATTTGTGTATCAAGGTCATCCTCCATCCATGCAGCATTTCCACGGAACAGTTGCCAGTTTTTTTTCTATCTTTCTATCTGTCTTCCCTCATCACCCTCCCTCTTTCTCTCTCTTTTTCACTCTCTCCTTCTTTCTCTCTCTTTCGGTTTTTCTATATATATATATATATATATATATATATATATATACATGCACACACACACACAGACACTTATTTATTTATCCTCCTACCTCTTATTTTCATGGAGGTAGGATACAGTCTGAGATGAGACCAGAAGAGGGTTGAGGTGAAGTTGTCTTTTACACTCCAGAGGCTGAAAATCTCTTTTCCTCCAAGCTCTCCTGTAATAATACTTCAAATGTCAAACCTTAGTCGTGATTACCTTCACCATATTAAATAAGGCTTTGGTGGCATTTTGCGGAGAACTTGGTTTCAGATGAGATAAAATTCACTCTGATTATTTCAAATGGTAATTCTTTAGGGTTCAGGCGGATACCTAAAGACTTAGAAGATTGAGACGGGAACATTTTCATGAATCTGCTTTAGCATGTTGTAAGTTAGAGTATATCATACTGCTCAGCTCTAGGAAACCTGTGGACAGGGTAATTCCTCTAAGAAAGAGCACGGCGAGAACTGACTTTTGAGCTCTCTATGGTTTTTCTGTAACAGCTTAGTAAGTTTGTCTCTAACTCCTTAGCCCTGCCTGTAATCCCGGGTTACTCCAAGACTGTGTGGGTCTGAGATCTGGGAGCTTTCAAGGTTCTGCACTCTAACTGGTGTATATAGTGACTCACCACTACACTGCAGTCTGCAGATTTTAACCATCACAGTCCCTGAGCACTGAGCATAAATCTTTTTTGTCTGCTCCATTTTAATATTTCTCTCTCCCACATTTCTTGTTTCTTTGACGCTATGATTCACCAGCTTTGCATCTCCTCTTTGAGAATATCAGAATACTTTTCGGTGCAAAAAAAAAAAAAAAAATGTTGGCCTGTTCAGTGTGGCCCATTTCTTCTGTGTGGGTTTTGGTTCTCTTTGTGCCTTTATTTCTATAGCTCTCTCTCTTTCCCAGGGCCTCCTCAGAATCATGTGCATGGCCTACTTTCGGTGCAGGGATTGGTTCATATCCACAAGTAGACACTTGAGCAGTAAACACTTCCCTTACCATCACTACCATGTGCTCTCCTGAATAAACTGATCCACAAAGGGTTTGATCTCTGTAATTCAGCAATAACTCATGAAAAGCTGTGATATGTTATTGTAAAGCCAAGAGAGGTTATTCGGTCTGACATGAAGCTGATTCATAGCTTCTAATTACCAAGAATGGCAACATGTCATACACCTAAACCACCTGAACTCTAAACATAAGGATTCAGTTCAGGATTGTTCTGACAAAGACATGGGTCCTTCTGGTAGTCTGCACAGTGAAAGGCAGTTGCTATGCAACATACTAGCTCAGAGACTTAGCCTGCTGCAGCCCTGTTAGCTTAACCAAGCCTGGCTTACCAGCTTACCACTGTAGTCAACCAGCCTCATTGCCTGTTATTAATGTTGTTATTTTTTTCTCTTCTTTAATTTTTCAATAGATCTTGCCTCTTTACACCAACATAATAAATCTGAAATGAAGCAATCGAGATGTGGTGTAAGTGTCAACTACTAACTTAAATTCAAGGAGTTTAACAAAAGTACTGAAATAATCATTAAAGAACAACAGTGATTTTTATTCATAGTCCCTCCTTTTTCAGAATTTCAACTAGACAATTGATGAGTAATTTTATGGCCAGTTGTGGCCTTTCCCCAATGAATTAATTTCAAATTAAACAGATAAAGAGTCTGAAGTGGATTCTACATGTTGAATGTGCATTCGGTAGCTGGTGTTTGGAACTCTCAGTATGTGGTCAAAAGAGTTGTCAATTGAAGTGAAGGAGGCAACCATTAGGCTGAAAAAAAAAAAAATAAAACAAACATATTAGAACAATAGCAGAGATTTCAGGAGTGGCCAAATGATATTTTTTTTGTTATATTCTTAAAGAAAAAGTAATGCATTGGCAATCTCAATGACACTTAAAGGCCTGTAAGGCCTCAAAAGACACGTCAAAGGGATAATAGCAAAATCCTTTCGTTGGTGAAGAAAAAATACCTTTATAACATCTACCCAAGTCAAGAGTACTCCGGATGGGGGAGGTGTTATAGTCGAGTCAAATATCAAGAGATGCCTCAATGGATCTAAATACAGAGGGTTTACAACAAAGTGCAAACCACTGGTAACACTGAAGAACAGGAAGGCCAGATTAGACTTCGCCAGAAGACATCTGAAAAAGCTGCCCAGTTCTGGAACAAAATTCTTTGGACAGATGAAACCAAGATTAACTTGTATCAGAATGATGAGAGGAAAAAGAGTGTAGAGAGGGAAAGAAATGGCTTATGATCTGAAGTAAACCACATCTAAGGCATGTATAGCTGCCGATGGAACTGGGTCACTTGTGTTTATTGATGATGTGACTGCTGATGGAACTACGTGATGAATTCTGACACGTTTAAGGTCATACTATCTGCTCAGATTCAGTCAAATGTTGCAAAACTGCACTTCACAGTGCAGATGGATAATAACCCAAAACCCACTGTGAAAAACAACCAAGTGCTTTTCAAGGCAAATAAATGGAAATAAATAAATGAAGGCACAAACACCTACAAACAAGCAGCAATTAAAGGAAATTGCATTGATGCCGTAGCAAAGTGTCTGAAGGAAGGAAATTCAGCATTAGGTGATGTGCATGGGTACCATAATTTAGGTGGCCATTGACTGCAAATGATTTTCCTCCAAGTTAAAAAAAAAGCCCTTATATTTACAATCCCGTTAGTTTGTTTAATTACTCTTGAGCTCTTCTCTTGAGAAAACAGAGGCCTATGTGATAAAATGGCCGTAATTCTTCAATGGTTTATACAGTTCTTTTTGTAAAACTAATTGAAATTAAGTTGTAAGTCTACACTTCAACCACATCTCTACTGCTTCATTTCAGATCCATTTGTGCGGTGTAAAAATAAACCACAAAAATTGTGTCACGATCCAAATACTTAAGGACCCGATTGCATCTGCATACATGGGAACATCCAGTATCTGATATGAAAGTGTCAAATGCATAACTTAATAGCAAATGATCAGCAGCATTCACACATTCTCAAGCATGTCTTCAATATTCTGGGGGAAAAGAATTAAAAAAAAAAAAAAGAAAAAAAAGAAGATCTCAGAAAGCTAATCTCCCACTGCATTTGCAAGGCTTTCTGGGACACAAGAACCCCAGGAGGAAGCTGCATGTGCACTATAAACAACTTTTACAGAGTTTGTGTTGGGTTCTCTTTGAGAGAGCAGGAGACAGACACAAAGGTTTGTCTACCTAAGATGCACGCAACAAATAAAAGATGGGAAATGGATCAGAGATAAAGAGGGGAGAGCAGGGTTCATATATAATGGCTGACTACTAGAGAATGAGAATTGGCTGTTTTTCATTTTACCTGTCGTTTTAAAGGAAGCGCTTGTCACAATGAGGGCAATGTCACCAGGACGAGCGATGTTTCCATGACAACTGGAATTTCCCCCCATCTTTCTGATTTGTATTGAGCTAGGATAAGGTCTTTAAGCTGGTGCAAGCTGCCCCTACACTGAACATAAACGAGAGGCCCATTTGTTCCGTCCATACTGTGAGTGCATTGTTGTATCTTTCTGTCTATTCATTGTCGCAATGCTATTAAGATCTTTTTCCCTTTGCTGCTGTGCCTCTTGATTGTCACTCTGCTTGTTCTACATCAAACACTGGCACTGAGAGTAAAATTATAGTCTCTAGTGCTGTGGCACCACTAATGTCTTACATCTGTTCTTAGCATCTTGGCAAAAGTCAACAATCAAGTTGTCACTCTTAGATTTTCAGACACTCCAAGTTTTGCCAAGTGTGTTTCAATAAAAGCTAGAAAAAAAATAAGGCACTAGAAATTCTGCTTTGTCTAACACAACAATAAGTGCACAGGTCAAGTTTCCAGGGCTGTCAATAGAGATAACAATAGCCTGTCTGGTTTAGGACATTCCATTTGCTAACCATAAAATCCACAGGATGAAATGTATTAAGGCTGTTATCCAGGGTGAGGCAGCGCTGCATACTGACATACAGCAGTTACTCACTTCATCTCAGCAGTTAAATAACTGCTGCAGAGAAAGGCAGTGTCTTAAAGCTATGCTCACAGTTATTCATTATAATGAATATGTGAAATGTTGATTAAGTCAAATCACTAACAGTATGGTTTTCTTTTACCTTTTGCGGTCTAATGTCAGCAGGATAGTTTTGCCATCATTTGCCTATGTTCATGTTGCCACTTATTGCAATGAGGGTGACATGCTCGAAAGCTTTGAAAGAATTTATCAAAACCCCACTAACAAAGGAATCAGTAACTAAGTTATGGATAATCCATGAAATCCAAAACTCTTGACTTTGAGATTTGGATTATCCAGGGCAGCTTCGATATTTTTTATTTGAAACATTAGTATTGAATTTGCAAGTTAAATTTTTCAGTAACTTGAAAAAAGTGAGTGGCAAACTCTCAAAATCTAGGCAAATAAAAATAAACAACAGATAAAAAGATAAAATCAAACCCATTTGCATGCCTAGACACGACAAAAGGTAAGCGAGAAAATAGGCATGTGTTGTTTTTTTTTTTTTTGTAATTTCGGCAAACCAACACTTCAAATGAAGTCTGCATTTGTTTGAGGCTTTTCTAATAGGAGGAAGCTGGAAATAATGGCACCGATTCAGATAAGATCTTCCATAAAACATCATTCAAAGTGTTTTTGTGGTTGGTATTGTTGAGGCATTGCTGGCTTGTGCACAATCAGACCTGATGAAGAAGAAAAGGAGTTCTAGCAGAATCAGAGGGCACTTTTCCATTGTCACGCAGTTGGAAAATGATGAGGCCAATCTGTTCCATGCAGGGAGAAACAGTCCCCTGTAGGCTTACTGATTTTAAGGCAGTACATTTATGTTATGTTCCAACATCTCTCATTTTTGAAGCTGCAGGTGGCCTTTTTTTTCTGGAACACAGATTCAAACTCCCCATTCCCTGCTGGTATTAAGACTCTTCCCAAGGTACTGACAGACCTACAGTAGCATGCACTGTTTTTAAAGATGTATTTACTTTGGACAGCAGTTATACTGAAGGTGCATTTCACCTTCAGTGAAGCAGATTATTTTGTGCTATATCGGTAAATTGCAATTTGGTTTCAGAAACATGCCTTGCATATTCGATAAATATATTTATTTTCAAAGTGGATATCATTTCTGTCAGTGAGGCAATCAAATTATGGTGCATTTAATGGTATGAATCCAGTGATGAATGACGTATCTTAGTTTTACCTCTTCAAAGGTATTTCAGTGTCAGAGTGCAGCCATTGTAAAAAAGCGAGATGGCTGGAACAAATGGAGAAGTGAAGCGAGGCATCAATATGCTTCATATTGATTTCCCTCTGAGTCACACAATATGAATCCATGATCTAAATGTTGACCACAGAGCTTCATTAACATTCTGACAAAGTAAAATTGTCTGAAGTCTGATAAATACCTCAGGCAAATCTCAGGCAAATCTTTTTGTGTCTGAATTTTTGTCCTACAATTTTTATGTATTCATACTGAGGCATAAAAATGTTGGTCATAATAAAACAAACAAAGAAAAGATTGAGAAGGAAACTGTTTAGCATCACTTGACTTCTTCTTGTGAAACTGCATTTTTAATCAGTGCAGACATCTTTAATATATTTTCTACTCTTTCTGGCTGATTAAAGACCTCATTCCCCCTTGATAAGTTCATATTTTGAGCAACAAATACATACATTTCTGTTTTAAAGAACATCAATGTCAGAATGCTATGTCAGAAATAGCATTTCATAAATGCTATCAAATGCGAAAAAGGGTCAATTTTGGATTTGCCTTATGGATGTTAAATCACCATTGGTACAATGTGCAAGTCATTGCCTGAATTAATGTTTGAAAAATTCAAAATGACCTTGCATTATCAAAGGAGCAGAAAGAACTAATAGTTCGCCTACATATTGTGTTGCAAAGACAGCTATTGAAGTAAGCATGCTAGCAAGCTAACTCTTCTTTACTCTACTGTTCCCACAATCACCATTTCTGGTTCGATCCAACATTTATTCACGACATTGATGTGGAAATATTGTTAGTGTACACTAGTTGATACACCAGATTTGCCACCTTCCTCTCACTCCATTTCTGTTTCATGGTTTCTCTGTACAGACCTGCTGAGTCATCTTTTGACTTACTTACACTAAGTGATCTGTACTGTGCCCAAGCATGTTTGACCCCAAAGTCCAGTTTGTTCCACATGCTCAGGCATGATGAGCTTTCTTGTCTCTGGCACTGTTGGGCTTCAGCACAGTTAGGATACACATGCACAAACATGAGCATGGGCATAGGAAATGGACATGACTTAATTGATGAAACTGTACCACTTAATAAACATGTAACAACATTCATGTCTGTTTGATCGAGAGGTGTAGTGTTTGCTTGAAATTTGGGCAGAGGACAACATACAAAGACAACTGGATAAAACACACAAGAACTCAGAAAATCTTTGGAAAATAGTGGCTGTCAGGTCATGGCAACCACAGGACAACTCAATAATGTTGGGACAAGGTGAAAAAAGTAAGGCTGCGATATTTAAGAATACAGGATGCAGTCTGTAAATCGTGCAACTCAGTGAAGGTCACAGAAGAAGTAAGCGTGCTCAGGCCAAGTTAGGGCAGGACAAAGTTAGCACAGGGCAGTGAGGGAGTACGCAGGAGGGACAGCTGGCTTTAAAAATGCTTCTAAGCAACCAGGCCAAGTGTGAGTGTGCCCTTTGTCCCAAAAATTAGAGTCCTGGTTTGCGCCACAGTAAATACATCGGTATTGTAATCACTGTTGGCAAATTGGCATTAGCTGATCCCAGAGGCTGTGTTTAGTCCCAGTCCTGCTGTGTTTGCTGGGTGGCTGCTGAGCTTCTGTTGCCTTTGATATAAACACTAACAGTGCCCAGGTGCTGACTCAGCGATGGGGTTTCCATCTTGACTTCCATCCGACTTCACATTTCCCCAACTCCCATGTTATGAGAAAAAGGGCCCATGTTGTAACCTTCCTATCATTACTTTCATCCCTGAACTCCCTTACAGATAGAATATTTAGAAAATAGTGAGCAGCATTTAGTAGGTAGTCTGGTGATTTGCTGTCTGGATCGACATTTGACAGGTGGCCAAATCTTACCCGATTCTCCTTGAAATGGAAAAGTGGTGATGATATAGAGGGTCATGTTTTTTAGCAGCTAATACTTTTCCCCACAATTTTCAAGAGTCCACATCAGTAATTCTTCCTGGTTTCAGTGTAAAAAACATAAATGTGCAGTACTAGCAGCAGTTTACTGGGACTGTGCAAGCTACTGGTGGGCTATATATAATTGTACATTTGTAAATAGGTTAACCTTGTGCACACTGTCATAGTGTTTAGCTCTCCAACTCAGTTACATGAATTCACTTCTCCTAGCTTTCTTTCTAAACTTTACACAGGCATGAAAAAAGGCTTGAGGGGTTGCCAGCAGGTAAGCTGCAGCCTACAGATGTCACATGTGTCTGAAGTCTGATTAATACCTCATGTGTCAAAATGGTTAATTAAAGCCCTTGTCATGTTCATTTTTTTAGATGCTTGGTGAGATGTCCAACAGTTCAATTTACAGTAGGTATAGTAAGTGCAGGCTCTTGACTGTCTTAAGAAATGCATCAAGCCTGAGGGTGCATCACCCCACTGACTCCTGCATGACCAGCTGTGCTCGAGTCGATCAGTCTTGAGCTAGGCTGTCAGATTGAGGGGTCAGAGTTGAAACAAAACTCTTAATGACTCCCAGCAGAGACAGCATTAGGCTGTGGTCTCTCACTTCAGCATGATGCAAATACACTGGAAGTGTGCATTGATTTTCTCATCATGTCAGGACCATTCAGCAGTGCCAAATGCTTTCCCAGTCTCTCCCAATTAGCTTTCGGCCCGGGGAACACTGTCGATCCCCATCTGCCCATCTGCCTGTCAGTGGCTTCATTCCACTGAAGGAGAGAGATAGGAAAGAGGAAGTAGGGGAGGAAATGAGAGAACGAGCAAGCAAAGCAATGGATAATTCTGTGTTTGGCGGCTACAGGCGAGAAGGCTTGGCAGATCTGTCCAAAGCCAAAGCCAGTAGGGGTGGTTTGGAAGCGGAAGGACTCCCTGAGAGAGATACTGTTGTTTGGATGATAGAGTGAGGCACAATGCCCACTCACTCTCTCCGCAACCATTTATCAATGAAAACACAGGACTTGTTCTCCATACAGCCTCTGCCAAGGATGGATGCAGATTTCTCATTTCTGTCTCAGTTTTATACGTCTCCGTTCCTGTCTATCTTCTTATCTCCCTTTGGGACGGGACTATCACTGCACTGCCCTGAGGGTTAGAGAATCTGGTCCAGATAATGGCCTGTCTTAGAGGACTTCAGCTGAATCTTTCACTCTCCCAAAAGGCCTTGGCGCTTAAAGTTGGCAGAGCCAGATGGACGTCCTTTATGATTGCTGCTTCATCATTCTCCTCTGGCTTCTTCTGCTCCTACACCCTAAAACAGAAGATATAGTTCCCCTCTGAACCAAAATGAGTGAAAGAATATATCCTCACCATCACCCTGCATGTAATGTCGCTCTGTATCTCCAACTGCCAAAAATTGGCCATATGCCACATTTGTCAATTTGGGAGCTGGAATGAGAAATCTGTGCAGAGAGTAAATGAGTGAAAAAATAGTTCTGTCTGTCAAATTAAGTTTGACAAGCAGTCTTCTCCTTGCAGGGGTCTTTTTCCTTGCCCACCTCCCACTGCTCAATGGCGTGCAGTTTTATTTGTATGGAATAGCTGTTTTATTCCATTGGCCATCAGTGGTAGTATCCTTTGGAATTGGCTCCTTGCTAGAGATGATACTTTGTCCACACACATTTAATGAGGGTCCATGCTGTTATGTCAGCTTTGTTGAACTCATTTACTTCACTCACTGGTATTCTTTATCACTATTTGTCCTGATGGGCGGTGTAATTACTGAAGCCACAGGGAGGCAGCTATATTTTAGTTTGTTGAAAGCTTGCTAGGTGCTGCCCACTAGTGGGGAGGATATGATATTCACAACAACCTTTGTCAACCTCATCAACAAGCATGCAACAGCCAATAAAACCCTAAATTTGTTGAAAAAGAATGCATGTACACGCACTGATGTTGAGACATGATTGGAAACCATCTTCCATGCATACAACACACACTGAAAAACACTCATATAAATGCGTGCTCACACAGCAGGGTATGTAGACACACATTGTGGAAATGTAGTTGTCCACCCCTGCACATAAACAGATAAAGTCACCACTGGCCCAGGCTGTAGGCCGATAAATTTTCCCCCACATCCCTTTATGGGTTGTGCTTTTTATTTTGCTGCTGGGGTTTTATCTGGGGGCAGCAGTAGCTGAATCCGCATATCCTGGCCCTGGCACAGCCAGGACTTCGCCTACAGTGCATTAGTTCTCACATGAGAAATGAGTTTTTTGATGAAACGGCCCACCATTCTCAAACCTGATGGAACACCACCATGGGTTTACCCACAGTGATCTAATCCACAGCTGGGTCCAGACACTGGCTGATATACTAGTGCAGAGAGACGGAGAGAGATTGAAGGAGCTGAATAGAAGAGATGTGGAGTAAGAGCAGGGGATTGAACCAGAATGAAAAGGATATACTCTCGGAGGAGAAACAGCGTGAGAGGATCCTCCATTAGAGAGTCCATATTTGGCTTGTGTGCGTGTACCTGTGTGTGTGTGTGTGTTTATCTCACCCATCTTACTGACAGATAAACAACGCCTTGCATGACTGCAGGCATACTTGTGGGTCAGTATGGTGTGTTTGAAGGGGTAAAATGAGAGAATAAACATCAATAACAACAGGCGCAGTAAGCAACAACAGCAGCAGCAGCAGCGGCGTTGGTGTTGTAGAGAAACCCACAGCGGCGGCCCTAAAAGAGAAGAGGCTGCATTCAGGAGTGTGGGTAAAACTCATTGGTGGGTTGTAATGACCACAGATGGCCATTAGCGAGGTGTGAGGTGAATAGTGTAGGCACCGGGCCCCAGCATCACAGAGGTGTACACTGCATGGTTATGACAGGCTCAAACTTGATGTGCATCTAACGAGCCCCCTGGTAAATTGTGCTTGTATACTGAGCCTCTCCCCTCTTCACCTGCTGGAGAAAAATGCTACCGACACGGTCGCTGCAGGCAGATACCACACTGCTGGGATCATTTACCAACCTCAAACGTCTAGACTGCATTTCTGAACTGATCCTCTGGCTTCTCACCAATTATAAATGCAGTTTGTCAGATACTCCAGCTTGTCAATCAAAATTTGTGTTCGGAATAGGATTTAAGCAGGATAAGCACCACAGGGTAAAAAGTAATCCTTCACTAATAAATATCTATACAGCTCTCATAGTTGAAGGCATTCTTGAATCTATTTTTTTTTTCTTTTTGCACTGTTTGCATGTTGTTATGTTAACAATGTGAAGTTTTATGAAACACTTTGCCTTCAAAACTTTCTGTACAAATGAAATAATTTTTATTGTCAACAAAGATAAGAGAAAACAGTAAGTTTTAGCACCTCTATACATCCCACCGTGACATGTTACATGTAAACTCAAAAAGCATGTAGTCCAAGTGAATGTGCCATTCTGCAATGAAATATATCAAATCTAATTCCAAGAACTTTCAGAACAACATATAACAGCCCTTCATTTTTTTTCTTTCACCTATCCAGCCCCCCCCCCCGCCAGAATAATCCACTGGGCAAAGAGAGCCTCAGTGTGCCACTCAGACCATTAATAGTCTCAGAGGTGCTCTTATTCTCAAGGTATATTCTGTGTAGCTGTATATGAGGTGCTAAGCCCTTCTACTGGCTGGTTGCTCAAATGCTTTGAATTTGGGGGGGACGTTTGGTCTTCTCAATATGCAGTTGCTCCCTCACCAACTCCCCTTTCTTTTCCTTTCCTTCTATCACCCATGTTCTTCTCTATGCTTGTTGAGATTTCCTGACACGTCTCATCATGCTTAAGCTGAACAAATCCTTGCATATATATATATTTTTTTTTGTATGAAAAACTGCCTGATGGAAGTAGGGCTGGGGAATTTAGTCTTTTTCTGTTTTTAAAAAGAGAGGCTGTGGGAGGAGAGGGAAATAGATTTACAGACAGATTTAAGGGAGAATTGGCACTCTATGTGCTCCCTTGTATTTACATACTTTGACTTACAAGAGCATTTTTATTTAAAGTACATTCTAGTTCTTTTTTTCAAAGTATCTCTCTATGTGTAATTGTCTGCTTTAACAGTGCTAACTAAACACATGTTCATTAATTAACCGCTGACATTTTGGGTGGCCTCAAGGAGGGCATAGCTCACACAAAGTAAGACGTATCCTTACATTCTGAACACCAATCCTCTGTCTGCCACATGCAGGTTGAGCCCATATATTATTAATCCCATACATTGCAAAAGGACTAAGGCAGCAAACACCTCACATGAAAGGAGTATGCAAGGCATTTAAACTTTGCTTTCTCGCAGTGTTCTTTTTTGGTTTCGTCAGTTTTAGTTTGACACATGTACCAGTTATACTGGTCATTTCATGGATTAGAACCTGTAACGCTTGTTTATAATATATCAGCAGAGTTACATTGACCTTTTTATGTGTTGTTTTCTTGGCCTTACTTCAAATCACGTTATTATATTGTAAATATGAATTTTTCAAGAGGTATAAACCTACTTACAGAATGCCTATGCAGTAAAGTACAGTGCACATTATATCATTACACTGCAGGGTACTGTATATTGTATGTAACGACGTTGCCAGTTTATTTCTTGTAGAATGAAAAATGAAGGTGAACATAACCATGCACAATGAATTTACAGTGCTTTTCCAAAGTCTGGAAATCCCTTCGACAAACGCGTGATTACAGTCAGATAGCTGTGAAGACTACTCTGTATTTCTGAATGGTCCTTGTGCTTTAGGGCTGTGAAAAGCCCTCTTTACAAATAGATGTTATTTTGTGGAAGGGTTTGCAAGAAAGTGTGATGTTTTGTACATGGATATCAAAATGCTATACAATGGTTCAACCTGAGTGACAAGTAAAAAGGCAGAAAGAGACAAAGATACCTCTGAGCAACAATTAAATAAGAATAGGACAACCAGCTATTGGTCAATGTAATTTAGTGCCTCACATCAAAACCTGTGAGGATTAAAAAAAAAAGAAACAGGCTTCTGTTTTTAATGTAAAATGCACATTAATATGAACAACAAGCCGGAACAGGCAGCTTCAAAATATAAATAGAAGTTAGTTCTGGGGTTGGGAGTATTGGAATTTATTGCAAAATATTAACCAATGTAATATGGAACGAAAATATAATCTGTTCAGTCCAATCACTGATTAAAGTGCAGATCCCCAAATGTTTTTAGCCAAAATGCAAGGCCCGCTGTGGTTTAATAGCATCACTTACATACTTCTATACTTAAAAAAAATCAAATTTAAATCAGGGGGTATTTGGTGGTAAAAATGGTTGCAGAAGTATTCTAACATCATGCAACACTGAGGATACGGAAACTAAGCAAAATTATTTAATTATTTCACTTTTTAATTATTCTCAAATAAAAATAATAAAAAAAATACTGTTATACTGTTTTTAAATCTGTTATAAGGGTCATAATTAATGTTAATGAGATGAACATCTATATAGAAAGTGATTCAAAACTTTGATTTGTAGCTTCTATCTATTTAACATATATAATATGGTTTGGATAATAGGTTCAAGAGGATTTAGTGAATGTTTTACTCTGCTTTTAACACAATTTTACACACTGTTGTGGGAGTGAAAGAGTAAGTTTCACTCATAGGCAGCTATACTACTCTTAGCAAGTCACTAAGTGTCCACTAAAGAGAATTGCTGCTTGTGAAGCTATTCAGTTACAGGGAATAAAAGACGTTGGATAAACTGGGCAGCACTTATGCATTGGGGGTTCAACAATGTGTTTAAAGCAGCTCTGTTGGGAAGAACAAGCGTGTCCATTCAGGTTTCTTTTTCTTTTAAATTTCTCTTTGTTTTTGACAAAGTGCTTCCATGGGCAAAGATTTTCTAATTTTCAATTAGGACTAAGAAAACTGCTCCATAAGTTTTTCCATTAGTGTCTTACATGGCGGAACCTAGTTTGCACCTTGTACAGGATCAAACACTTCTCATCTGCCACATCCTTTTTCCTGAAGCTCAAAACTTCTTCAAAGAAATGCATTGCATAGCAAGCTTGTTTCCAACTCTTCACACTTTGAATTTTTCCATCCTGTCCTTTCTTGTTAGTCAAAACAAGTGTCTGATCCCTGAGAGACTGCTAATAGGTTCTGGGCGCCCTTCGTGGTCCTTTATGGTGCATCAAACTGGTGATGGAGGAGCTTTGCTCGACTCAGCAGGTATCCATCTCCAACTCCTCCTCTCAGAGGGAGCTGGACACTGGGCAGACAGGAGCGCAGGAGCCCGTGGCAATGCTGGAGAAAATGGATCACATAAAAACAACACAGGCTAACTGTAAATAAGCATGGGAGCGCACGGCGGGGCTTGAGGTGGGCGCAGAGTGGTGGCTGGATGAGGCAAGGAGCCAATGAGCCTCAGACCAGACGCTACTATTCAGCATATCCAATCATTCATATTGCCTTTAGCCACAGCAGGGGTATTATGGGATTCCTCAGGATTTTTTTTCCTCATTGACTCTCTCTGTGACTGACAGCTATCTACATTGATTGACACTAAGGGAACTAGCAGCCTGCTGAGAGAGGGGGCGCCAGGCTAATTGACTGTCTTCCAGCTGGTTGATGGCTGGCTTTGGAAGAAACATCAGGCCTGCAGCTCGCCACGATTTTTCTCTGCAGATAGACTGCAAATGATGAATCCTGCTGGAATGTTTTGGCAGAGATGCATGAACTCGGCTCGTTGATTCGCACTTTGTCTTCTCCATAAACATGTGGATGTTGTGAGTCACCACCACTACCCACTGGTTTTCTTGCCGATATAAATACTGTCTCCTAGCTCCAAAAGCAAAAATGAGAACTAGATGGAACCAAAGAGGTCTACTAAATAAAGCATTTGGTGGTTTAATTATTGAACAAATAGAGATGTATACCTGCAGCAAGACAGCAGGGTCTGATGGTCTTAGTGGAACACAGCAGCAGAATCAGTCATGTATTAAATTATGTGTTCCAATTATTTGCTTCTGCCTGCAACATTGGACGAGGAGATTTTTTTTCTTTTTTCTTTTTTTTAACAAGGCTGTGATTAGTAAATAATTGATACTGCACATAGGACATACACTTGCACTGGAAGAGAAGGCAAAAGCCTTAGAGAACTGAACAAAAACAGACATTTATTACAAAGTTGGCTCAGCTGCCTCTAGTGGCATAAAAACATAAAACCAGTCTCAGATGAAAAAAAGTATAATGCATCGTGTCTGATTTTTTAACACTTCTTATAAACTACATTTTTTTTTACCATTTTATTGACAAGATATCAAAATCCATTTTAACAATTATTCATATAAATAAGAAAGCATTAATAAAATAATGTTATCTTTTGCCGTTGTCCTTTCCAGCAGTTACAGTAAGACAATTTGTTTGGTTAGTTGGATGAAAGTTGTGTGGTAACAATATCAACCAATCCATGAGAAGAATTTTAGTTTCTCATCTTGCGTCAGGACCGACTCTTTTCTCGTCTCTCTGCAGAACTAAAAAGGAAACTGACTGAGCCAGAGGATAATAGCAACAGCACCGTTTCAATACATTTTAAATATCCTCTTGAGTAATGCTGATAAACAATATCTGCTCCAAAGCTAATATCCATTTTAATTTGCTGTAGATATACAGTGTCTGCACTGAGGTCATCCTATTGATTTCAGTAAGCTGCTTCAATGGGAAAAAATGGCATTCATGAGCCCGAACACAGAGTGTTGAAATTGATTTTGTGAGAATACACAGACACACTTTGTAATTATTTTGTACACTTCAAATATGGAATCTTTAAGACAAATAAATACATTTCATTTTAACCATGGCTGCAGAAGATTGATTGGTAAGGTGAAGGCTTGATGAACCATAAAAACGTCCTAGTCAACTCTTATGCAAGCCACTTGTCATTGAAACTACGGAGTTGAGAGGCAGGAGGACCTTTGCTAATGCACCGAGAATGCTTCTTTGCAAAAATGGAAAGTGGCCAGCGTGGAATTTGGATGGACCATCCAATTTTCTGCTTCAGTAAATGTGTGTGGGTGTTAGCTGTATGTATAGAAAGTCATGCTTTAGTGATAATACATGGAGACTTTAATTTAGAGTCTGCAAAGAAAAATAAAAACATAACCAAATAACCAGATAGATAGATAGATAGATAGATAGATGGATTAGATAGAGGCCCTGACTAACTGCATGAAAGCATTGGTCTTATAAAAAGAGCGTGGTGTGTGTGGTGTTGCTCCACAGCTCTGGCTCGGGCCTCGGCATTGACAAGCTGTCCACATCTCACTGTAATTTAGAGACCTTACCCCAGAGAGCGGGTCTGAGTTATAACATTTCTCTCTACCCACCCTTCCTCTCCTCTTGCTCCTTCCCTCTTCCCTCCACCCATCTTCCAGACTCTCCATCTTTCTTTTCCACACAGTGGTTTTGTTTACCCCTAGTCACACAGTTCAGCAAAGGACAATTTAGGAATTTTGCAACTTGGATTTGTCAAAGGAACAGCTTTCATCCAGTGGAACAAATGGGTAGTGGTCTTATATGTCATTCTGTAACCCACAGTGAACTCTTGTTAAACTTTAACCCAATATACACACCTTAATTTACAGCTGCCAGTAGAATAGTGGTTATTATTAACTTTGAAAAACAAATCTCTCTCAGTTTTACCTCCGGTGAAAGGAGTTTAAATAATATGACTCAAATGTTTCATCCAAGCTGATAAACAGAACTGATTCTTGTGATGATGCTGTTTTTTAGATCCTAAGCAATTACTCTGGTTAGTGCAATGTCTTCAGAACTAATAATTTATTTTTCAAGAACTATTTTTATTCTTATTCTTATTATTATTTCTCTATTTTTTCTCTATTGGACTTGCAGCATGTTCACATCGTGTTAGACTGATGTTAATGTTTCTAATTTTGGCAAGTTGATTGGAATAGAAAGTTCTCTGTCCCTTTTGTCACAAAGGATACTGCAGAGGTTAGTCATTGTATAAGCTTTTTCCTCATTTTCTTCACATAAGTCTCCCCTTTGCTGTTTGAACCTTCTATATAAAAGCATATGTATGCAATCAGCCTGTCCTTGATCAGGTGTCCCACAAGACCATTTAGAAGTTGGGTTCTTTACACATGACTGAGAAACAATTACAGTAAATGAAAATGGACATCCCCCTGGACACTCAAAAAGCAGTTTATCAAAACTTCAATTTTGTACCAGCAAATTACAATGTTATTGTGTCCCCGCTCAAACAGATGCCTGTGATCAGCTTAACAAGAATTCAAACAAATTCTATAGTGTTCAAAGTGGGCAAGGTAAGAAGTCAATTCCAGAGAGGTTCCACATGCCTCATCACTGTTGACATTTCCATCTGACAGCAATAAATTAAGACTGGCCACTTTAGATGCTAATTTAACGGCTTAGCACATGATTTCCCTTTCTCAGTAAAGCTTTACTCCCACCATAAAGCTGTCGCACTGCCTTCACATCCTGCTTCCTTACCAGCCGAAGCACAGAGGTACACAGCAGTTCTCTTCCCCCACCGAGAGGAACAACAACCTTTATTATGTTTGGTTTTAATCACTTAATCCGTGCTTTAATACAGAAGTAAACAAATAAAAGCACATCTAAGTAAATGAACAGTTGGGGTTGTTCTGTAATAGCTCGTAAATCTTTCAGAGTTTGTAATGAGCTCCTTTCTCCTCTGGGCTCAGCAGCAAGAAATCGGCACTTCACACAGGAATAAGAGCGGCATTGCAAGCCGACTCCCACTCTGAATGTGACTATTGAGAAGATTGGATTGTTTGTTTGGGGGAAGTTGTGGTAATCCGTTTGAGCAACTTACACAACAGTTTGATGAACATGGAACATCTTGAGAAAATGGTGCAGAAATATCGCTTTTTGCTGCACAGCAGTTCAGTTGTTATATAGTTTATTGACTTAGCCACGTGCATGAAAGATGCAATGACATGCTGGTTTTACTAAGAAATCTCTGATAAATGCAAGATTATTACCGCATAGCTAAAGCAAATAACTATACCATCTGTGTAAAAACAGACTGTGCCGGTAAAAGCATGTGCATTTCAATTTAAGCATTAGATATCCGCGCAATAAGATGAGATGGCCACCCTTTTTCCAGTATCTAGGCAACAAGAAAACCACATAACATTTCCTTTTCTGCTCTGTCTCCAAGTCTTTATCTCGATCGCTCCAGGGAACGCCGTTCTTACTTTTAAATTAAAGACTCATGTAGAATATTTTTGTTCTTAAATTTTTTTTTTTTTATTCACACTTTCCCTTGAAACACAAAAGTAGGGTGCTGGTGGATTTCCTGATTCGTGATCTGCTGAGCGGTGACTGTGTTTTATGGCTCTCCTTGAGGAGTGATGAAATGTTTACCAGTGGGTGAGGAGCAAACAGGACGAGAGGGGTGGGGGTTGATGTGTGGGAGGACCAGCTCACTCCTCCCACAGGACGGATGGGGTAGGAGGAGGAGGATGAGATATAGGTGGAGTTTGATGTCATCTAGACACAGCCCCCCACTGAGATAAATCAAATGTGGGTGCAAAGTTAGTTAGGACAGTGTGTTTTTTCTTTGTGCATGTGTTTCTTGGGGTATTGTGTGTGTTAATTTTACATTTTACAGTGGTACTGCTCCGTCTTTTTTTCCCCCCTTCGCAACCGGACTCTTTTGCTAGTGCTCATGCTCTGCATGTTTCTGTTTTCTGCCCACCAGTCTACAATTTGCAATCATTTCCGGGAATAAGACTTACATAACCTTCATTTACCCAGAGATGTCTGGCATCCAGCACCGATGCTTTGAAATCGAGTTGCCACAGAAACAGTGCAGGATTTTTACTGTTGGAGATGAAAAAAAAAAAATGACAGCTTGAAGATAATAATAATTGTTTTTAAAGGCATGATGGCCCATTAATTGTTCTGAGTCGTGTGATAAATTTCTCAGTTGCTTATTACAAGTACAGTTGTAGTAATTAGTAATTTTCAATGAATTTCTACAGTCGAATATGACTTGTCAGCCTTGAATACACATGTAATAAAATATGAGGGTTTTTTTTTTGCATTTTATACTCTTCAGCTTTAAAATTATAAAAATGGAATACAAATGTTATTTAATTAACCCCCTTCAAGTGAATCTGTTTTACCACATTGCTAAAATATCACCTTTAATAACAAGATGTTTTAACTGACATCTTCTTTTTCCACCTTCTTGACATTTTGAAAAGCATAAACAAACTGAGGATTAAGAGCACCCAATGCATTATGTATTTTGACTCTTTGTTTATTCTGCCACAGAAGCCTTTAATAGTTCAATTTGATGCATTGGCGGAGTCGCTATGTTGAGAGATTAAAGAGTTCATTTGTCTTTTATTCTTGCCACTGCAATCCCCTGGTGTGCATAGCATAGTACTAAGGGACAATATACAGCATATTTTGCACTAGAATGACAGCCTCAAGAACGTTATGAAACAGCCTCCACACACAGAGCTATTTCAGGTGTAGGTTGCTGTTTTTAACACAGATATCGCTGCTTGTTTCAAGTTACAACAGACAATAAAATATTATCCACTGAGTTTTTAAAGTAGAAATAGTGTAAAGTGATGTTCGGGTTCTGCCATAGTCTTCGAATTTACTTTGGACTTTATTTAAATAATCCCCTAATTTTTTAAGTGACAAACACTGTGGAGAATGTATGAAGGTGTAGCTGTGTGCACACTCTCCATTCGTTTTTAATTTATTACTCTCACAGTCAAATAAGTGCACCTGCTGGAATCCCAAAGTTCCAGTGCTTTTATCTTTGCTAGAGGTTTCAATTTGACAATATGGGGACTACAGACAACTTAACTGCTGCTGCACTACCTAAAAAATGGTTAAAAAATACTGTTTGTGATTAGTTATAAAAGAGAAAAAATGTATGTTATATTAAGTGGCTAATGTATGTTTTTCAATAGTCTTGTTTTCGATAATATTATCACACACATATTACAAAGTACTGTTATGCCATAGGATCTTTGCAAAAAAAAGCTAATAGAATACAGCTGAATGTGCCAGCTGACCACACTACTGCAGTATACTGTATTTACTACTACTTTGCTACTGTGTTTAAAACTGTGATAATTGATACTTGGCCTCCAGAGGCAGAGGAGCTTAACACCAAGCTTACAGACACATAATTCTAACATGTGACTGCCATTAAGCTGTTAGGACCAACATGATAGCAAACAGCTGGCACACATCCAAAAGACACATGGCAATGTTTTCATTCATTTGTATTAAAGTTTCCTTCAATCTGAAGGATTTAAGTTTAATATTCACCCTCCTTTTAGCTCTGCTATTGTTTTGGATTTTAATTTGTCTGTGTCTTGTTATGTTCCCCTTGTGCCTTTGTCGCTTTCCCACTTATTATTACGTGTTGATTAGTGTAATGGGTCTCTGATTATCCCTCTGTGTGTTAAATCCATGTGTGTTCCCTCTTTGAGTTGTCAGTTTGTCTGCGTCTGTTCCCTAGTCCGGCATTTGCTCCTGTGTTTGTTTGCTAACGTTCCTTGTCTGGATTCCTGCCTGGATTCCTCATCCTGATTTGTTGTGAGTTCAGTTTTTGCATTCCTCTGGTGTTTTTGGATTTGCCTCACTTGACTCCCTCATTTTTTGATACTTGGAATCAGTTTTTCATTATTAAAGCTCACCTTCTTTTTCTACAACCTGGCTGCTTCGTGTTTTGCATTGTGGTCCTTTTTTTAAACTGCTTAAAATGTAACAAGCAGACTTTGACTTCTTGAAGCTTCAAGTTAAAATTAAGAGGGTTTACCAGAGCTCTGTAGAGCTACAGCGTTGGATTATTATTACCTCTTGTACTGCAGAGTCTCTTTCACATTATGCTTTGTCATCTGATTGATTTTAATATATATAAATAAAAGGTGACTGTGAGAACACATTCCTAAGACATGTACGTTTACATGCACTTGGCTTTTCCACCTCATCTTCAGAGAAGCAGTATGCCAGCACAGAGACTAGACTACAGAGGGGGATGAGACGCTGACGATGAGTGATAGTCCCACATGATACATGCGGCTCAATGGTGACAATTCATGCTGACACCTCCAATGACAAAGCCATGTTTTATAGCGGCTGGCAGACTGATACCTGCAGCCCAGCCTCTCCACAGATGTGGCTTCGTGCCCTCTGCATTGTAAAAATCACTTGTGTCACACTGCCAACAATACTATTGAGAAGTGCTACCATGTAGAGTTAAAGCGAGTTGTTTCTAAAAATGTGTCCTACCATTTTTTTAGTTTGTCCATGGTTTGCTAGAGGAGTGTGTCTGGTGGGCAGATACACAGGAAGAATTACTAGGCCAGTTGTTAATTATAACCATGCTGCACTGCACAACATTCAGACACCTTTGTGCTCAAAATATGTGTAAAAAGGCAAGGTTAGGGTGTGTGTCTGTGTGTAATAGACATATTTTGTGCAGGTTTGCGTGTGCACATCACGTCTGTGCAGAAACAGCATCTTGGTACACATGGCAGAAAAATATATTTTTTCGTGTTTTCCCAAGAACTAGCATTGGGGACAGAGATATTGCTTGCAAAAGGACAGAGTGAACAGATATAGAAATAGACACAAACAAAAGACACACACATCTTAGATATATTTTGTATGGGAAATATAAGAAAGGAGGCAAACAGTTTCCTGTCAAATCTTGCTTTTGTAGATTCATACCATGCCCTTATTTTTCCTCCGAAAACATTCTTTCAAGAGGAAGAACCTGCAGGGGAGAAAATGAAACGTCAACACCTTGTTGTCTACTTTTCTATTGTTTTACACTTTTTTCCCCCCCTTTTCTTTGTTTTCATTCTCTGGCAAGCTGAGAATTATTTGGAGGCATCAGAAGAACTTAGTAGGAAAGATAAACTAATGCAACTCTTTAAGTACCAGTCTATCCATTAAGATGGAGATTATAGTTTCAAAGCTTTTTTTTTTTTTGCTTTTTGCTTTTGTTGTTGTTTTTTTCTCTCTTTTTTCATGAAGTAAGTGCAGAAAATCAAGAAGTGTGGCTCTTTCTTTTCAATTCCCCTTCTAATAAATTCACTGCTTTTATCCCTTGTCCTAATATAACGGCAAATTAAAATTCATTGAATTTCAACGTGTTCATTAGGCTCTGAAGGTGAGCTCTCTGTGAGAGGATGTGGTGCTTTAGAGGTACTTGTCTTCCTCTGTATAAGTGAATGACAAATAGATATAGAGTGTCCAAAGTGAATGCAGAACGAGACAGAAAAAGCTCTTGAAGGCTTCACATTTGTTGAAGGATTTTATACTTAATGTACAGCAGTGTTTCACCACTGCTCGTGCCGTGTTTGCTTATAACTATGCAATGCCAAAAAACTTCATTTAAAGGCAACATGCAGGCCAGTTTATTGCCACATGGATTTTATGTGATGCAAAAGTCTGCTCACTTTGACTTATTTTAGGTGAGAAAGGAAAATTTTGAAGCAAGTTAAGGTTGCAGACATGATTAAAAATGGATTTGGCAGCATGACCTCCACAAAGAGACCGGCTGCAAGCAAACAGCAACAGGGAACAGGAAACACCAGAATGTGAAAATGTATTTCTATAGGAAAACATGTATAGTGTGTGCACAGTGTTAATGGCACTTCTGTCTGGTGTCAGTCAAGCATGTCCACCATGTGGTTACATAACAGTCTTTCAGTCCTGCAATTGCACTGCTGCTTGTTACTTGGATTTAAGTCTCTTTTCCTACAGAACACCAAATGCACTGGTAAATATGGCTTTAGATTAAAATTCCATTGCATTTTTTTTTAATAACTAATGTAAAGAAGTGACTGTGTAATGTAGGTAGTGCTTCTGTGTGTTGCTTGGCCATTTGTCCTTTCAGGATTGTGTTTTATGGAACATAATTGGGGTCATTTCTTAAAATATCATAAAACATGTTTTAGGTTTAGCACTCCAGTGAGTCTTTTTGGTTTTGAGGTCAGTACTGGACAATGGAGAGTAATCCCAACTGGCGATACCCATTATTTTGACTTTGACTTTAATTAAATGCTGGCATCTGTTAATGTCTTAAGCTCTCTCTCTGATGAGGAATTCCTTAAAATGAAAGCTAAAGTATGTCAGCACTTTCACTGCCAATAGCAATGTATTGCCAGTGAAATAAAGAGTAACAAAGGCTAGAAAATAAGTCATGCTTGTTTCCTTCAGAACTGTATATGCTGCAAAGATAGTCACACCACGATTGATTAGAACCATTATGTGTGCACTTGGAAATAAGATCATATCTGAAGATGATTATATGGTTTAATTATATATTTTAACACATTTACACTGCAGTTTCTATATAGAGGTAAAAAATAGTAATATATATGTACAGGGTTTATTTCTAGTTAAAACTGTGAAATGAAAGTATAAGAGTCTATGGTAGCTTAATAAATCTTAAGTGAAAGACATGATTTTGTTCCTATTCTAATTTGCTCTTGAACTTTTTAAACACTACACTTTATATGGTGACCCATCAATTAAGTTTGGGTCAAATGATCTGACCACATTTTTTAGCCGGACCCGAACAATGTAATTACAGTTAAAGTAGGGAATTGTGCACTATTCATTGCTGGAGTGTTAAATATTGCACCTTTAAGCACAGTCATTACTCCAAAATTGGTAGGAAATGTCACCATGCTCAGCTATTACTAAAACTGCAGGAGAAGCATATAAAAACTAATTAAATTTCCAGTTTCATTTCAACAGATTTGGTTCCAGTAAAGCAGTAGAGCACCCACACGTAAATGTAAATGCTGTATGTAATCCAATTTTCTACTGCCTGTACATAGTGTTGGTACATTTTAATGCTCTAACACTTTAAATAAAAGTAACACATTAATGCAAATGTTAGAGGCAGTCACAGTTTTTGATGGATGAGTGGTATAAGTACTCAGTGATAACAACACCCTGATGGACTGCTCTTAGATTTCATATTTATGACATGAACGAACTATGCTGAAATCCCTGTTCATTATTATATATATAACACGTCCAAGTGGGGTTACTTTTTTCCCTCCTGCAAGCTTTTCATTTTCTTGTGCTGAAGGGGAGACAATGACAAAGAGAGCAACAGAGTGAGATAGAGAGGGATGGACAGAGAAAACAACAGAGTTCATCAGGTCTTGGCCTACTGTGAAGTGAGCGTGGAGGGGTGGGGAGTGGGTGGGTGCGTGTGTGTGTGTGGGTGCATGCTTGTGTGTGTGTATGAGTGTGTGTTGAGGTTGGAGGGTGATGAGAAAAATCAAGGACAGCCGCCTGTGCCTTCCCTAACTCTGTTAGGCCAGACTGGCATTTTAATAAGGGCTGCTGAATACCACTGCTTCATCCCCTGGGGAAGCCGAACACACATATTCACACATCTTTGGCCGCATGCACACAAAGCATACAGAGGGAAGTAGAGGCACAAATCATGCGTAGGTGTGTATGCGCGCTCATGTACACAGAATGATGCTCTGTATATAAAAACCTCCATGTATTATGAAGATATAAAGGCACACCGCTGAACGTGTTCTAGATATTAAATTACTTCAAAAGTAAATCTATAAATGCTAAATTAAGTGGCTGGCAGAGATAGCCACCAGGGAAACCTTTGCTCACATTGTAATGCCATTACTGTCCGTGCAAGAGCAGCAAGGGTGGGCCGTGAGAATACAAGAGAGCTTTCACATTTTCACATGTCAGGCACAGAGCTCACTGACAGGGAGGTGTGGGAGGGAACAGGAAGAATGCAGCGGTGGTGAAACACAGCACAGGGCTTATATTAGCGTTTGCTGCCTATCAGCCGCCAACTGTAGCGTGAGGTGTCACATCCAGAGGTGGCACATCAGGCGTAGGAGACTCATCCTCGAGGTGTAAAGCAGATAGATGATCCCTACCCCATATTGACCAATGCAAATGAAGGCAGAGTCATACATAATGTTTACACATGCCGTGTCTGCTTCTGCAATCGATCTGGAAGTGTGGAAAAGTGGCAAAGCCAGCTCACTGTGATGACCTCATACTCTTAAGTCTTATCAACATGCTGTGTCAAAGTATATGTAATGCATCTCTGCATGGGAGCCCAGATAAGCCAATAACAATAGCAACACAATTCTCTCCTTATGCCATCTGAAATTGCTTTGATCAAAACCAGGAAATATATTAAATGTCATCAGCTGCATATAGAAACTGCAGAACATTTCTATAAAATTATTTTTTTCTTTTCTTTTAGCGAGAGTGAGACCATGAGTGCTGAGTTTATATGATGACTTGACTCGAGCTACTTGCAAATGCAGCTGGAACCGAACTAATATGTTGACCTTTTAAGATGACAAGTGTGTAATGTGATTGCATGCACACAGCTCCGTTTCTGTTTTCTTGAGACTTCTTTTCACACAGCGGGGAGAGCGGCTTGTGAGACGGATCAGAGTAGTTGTGATACCACTCGCCCTTTTAGGCAAGAAGAGATGAAACAGAGAAACGTCCTGATTGAAGATAAATCCATCCCGATTAGCTTTGCTGTGCTCCTCATGTTGTTTCTACCCCTACTTTTCTCCGTACTTTTTCTAGTTGCCATCCCAGCTGCAACATAAAGTCTTTTAAAAATATCGACATGCATGTATAATGATTTTTTCTGCAAAGGGTTCAATTCTTAACTCAAACTGATTTCTAGACTTTCAGTGTTGCATCTGTCTCGCACCGAAGAATCATTTGTTTGCAACTAGAACGCCCATGTAAATGTGTGAATTGTCATCTATGCTTGCAAGCAGGGACATGCATGAAATTATATGAATTATCATATGCAACACTTCAATTCAATTCAATAATTGCTATCCCCTCAAGTTAGAAAAAAAAATATTGGATTTTTCCCTCTACATCTCAATTTATTCATATTCTTTTTACTTTTCCACCCAGAGCCATGGAGAACAGCCATGTCCATACCTTTTATTATTTCTTTGTACATGCATGAAATTATTGCAACAGTGTGGTCCTTATGCATACACCTATGCATAGCTGGAACATGTATAGGCTCTACATCGTCCCCGTACATTATTGGAATTGGCCAATGGGCATTGACAGTGGGGGTTTAATGAATTAAAGTGGACATAGCTGACTCAGTTCAATCGATAACTGGTCCCCTGTGGAGTCCTCTGCTCTGTGCGCCAGAAACAGCAGAGAAGGGGAGATAGAAAGCCAGAGATAGACTGACAAAGACAAGGAGAGATTTTTTTTAAAAAAAATGAAGGAGAGAAAGCAGAAAAAGAGCATACAAAGGAGAAAAAGAGGAGGAACTGACCCTCAAGAGAGAGAGAGATGATGTGAACGGAGGGAACCAGGGATTGAGCTGAATACAAAAATGAATGGAGGCAATGAATGAGGTCCGTCTGATGAAAGGGTTAAGTGTTTTGCAGTTCCTCACCCTAATGGCTCCTGGGGCTTCTCCTTGAGAGAGCTAGTTTGTACTATATCCCCTGAAGATCCTGTGAGTTACACACTTGATTTCTTTTTTTTTTCTTCTGTCTCCATCCAAACAGCATCTTGTTTGTTCTTTACAGCACAAACAAAGTGGCGATTCATAACACATGTGGCCTTGCTCAGTCCAGCACTCGTAGAACTAACATTTTTCTTGCCGCTCATCCGAGAGGTGAAATCATAATTGTTGTAGCTTTTTGAGCAATGAACACTTTTCACTGGCATGCTTTGTTCTGCCACGCAGTCTGGCACAGAGAAAAAGAGAGTTTTGTTGTGTTTTGCATAGGAAAGAGATTAAAGGGAACTGCTGGCATTGAAAAGAATTACATTAGATGAAATGTAAAGTATAACCATCTTATGAGGCTGAATGATCTCTCTCTCCAGGGTGCACACCGACTTATGTCAGAGATTCCGAACACCCACTATTAAATTGATTTTGGCTGTTTTATATTTCACAAGTGTATGCGTGAATAGATGTTGCACAGTATCCCACAGAGCCTGCTCTTGAAATAAATGACAGTGTTGGTCATCGACTCACACCGCAACAAACTGTGTTTCGGTTAAATACCTCATGGGAACAGAAACAGTGTGACGCCCTTAAAGGGAGTTACGATAAAAAGAAAGAAAATTATTTTTAAAAAGTGCAATGCAATTGTACACAATGACAACAACATTCAAACATACACCTTTGACTTGCTGTTGCTTCATTAAAATGGTTTGGCTAATGTGCAAACAAACAGTGATCTATATTTTCAACAGACATGAGGCCACATGATTATTTACTAAGGGTCATGTTTCATGATCACAATGAATGTTAGTCAGACATATTTAGCTTTTGTGTGATCTAAATCAAATCCTCGTTTGTTTGCTGTAAACAGCAGTTTGAAAGCAGGTGGATGAGTGCGGAGGGGCTGAACCATTTAGTGTCTTTAAAACCAACTGCATGCTAAATAGGTTTAAAAAACCTTGAAGTGGCTGCAGATGTGATTCACATGAAAAAGAAAAAAGAAAAAAAAAGTGACAGTGGTGCTTTAATCACAGGGATGGCAAATGAGAAAATGCTAGAGAATTAGAAATGTAAGAAAAATTGTATCCTGACTTGTGTGATGACTTGTTGAGATTTGCAGTTTCAAGAACCGGACAGACGTTGCATGAGTGGCCTGTGAAATTATCTGAAGTGATAATTCACATTTCTCACATCTGACCAGCTCGGAAAGATCGCCTTTGTCTCCCCTGTTTTTAGCATCTCCTCTCCCTTCAATCACAGTTTCTCTTTTCACATATTCTATTATTTTTGTTTTAGCCTACCCCTGTCCCGTGATCTCTTTTCGTATTTTTCTGCCTTGACAGGGAACGGTTTCGCCTGTCATGTCACACTTGTGACTGACTGCGTGATGGATGGTATTCTGGTTAGAGCTCTGCTCTGTTTAAGGCACACAGCGGGACAGAAGCACCCCGCCACCTCCCACTCTACCTGTCACGCACTGCGCCATGCTCACGTCGCCCCGTATTAGGATTTTCTCTTACCATTTCTCCTTTTCAAAGCAACCTTGCCGCGGCTCTCCATCCATTTGTTGTTTTTTTTCACTCTCGTCTAGCACTATTTGTCTTCCTTCCTGTGTATCTGTCTGCTGCAGACAGTCCATCATGTCTTTTACATTGTCATGTGATTCTTTCTGCATTTGCATATGCATTTGCATCACTATGGCATAAAATAATATCCTTTAATAACACTATCTCCTCCAGTAGACTTGTTTGCTGTCCTATGTTTAGTCATGAGTTCCTTCATTTCCTAAAACTTCCCTGCAGTTTAACTTCCTCCTCTCTGCACTATTGTCTTTCTGCAAAGACAATGCAATCTAATGGCACCTTTTACACATATTTTCCATTAGGCTTTCTGTTCTACCATCTTTTGCTCCCAATTATTCCCTTGCAGCAGCCCTAATCATAGTGTGCGGAAGGACAAATTGTTAAAATTTAGTTATGCTAACAAGGAGCAGGGCAAACGCAGCCTTTTCAGGCATTGCTCCGGTAATGGGTCCTTGACTGATTGACAGGCCTATTCTCTGCTCCTCCTGAGTGACAAGTCGGCAGTTGCCGCTGCAACGTAGGAAATGAGAGTGGAATTACAATACCAACCATGTCACCTCCTCAGGGGACAGGAGAAAGGAAAATACAATCACAGTCCCCATCAAACACACGCACACACGCGCACACAAACACACACACGCACACATGTGCAAAGTCACAGTCTCCATTTAGCTTCAATCTGGTGGAGAAAAACACACATGCACACACACACAGACACACACACAAAGACTCCAGCAATGTTCTACCTGCTATTTTACTGGCTTGTACCTGAGCTTAAAATAACATTCAACCCAGCTGTAAAGGCAGTGACAATGAATTAAAATCTGCATGTCTGTGGACCTGTAGTCATCGGATCATGGTGGTTTTATCCTTATTAGCTGTTCCTGAGGAACAGTGGCAAAAAATCAAACAAAGTTGACTAAATTCAAGTCATTTACCAGACATAATTCTTTTTGGAGACATTCGGGGATTCAGTTTTAATACTTGAAAGGAACTGACAATGTGAATACAAGCAAAGGCTAATTTAATTCATCCTCATGCTCATGAGGGGAAGTTGGAGTAAGTGTGTGAACAAGTGGGGTTTTCTTCGAAAGGACTGTAAAAACAGCCTTAATATTTTAGGAAGTACCAGGGATTTGTTTAAAGAAACTGTGAAAACATTTCTCTATCCTTTTTTGTGTGTATGTGTGTGTGCGTGTTTGTGTGCGTGTGCACGAGTGTTTGTATGAGCATAAGAATGAGAGTTAAAAAGAGTTAGGCTACGCAGGAAAAGCTGAGGTATGTCGTCTGTTTACCCTACATGATAAAATGCAAATTCAAATCCCAAGATTTCTCTTCTGTCTGTCAAGTCTAAGCAATATATTCCTTGTAAGCGAGTGTGTGTGTATGTTCTTTTTTTTGTCTGTGTGTATGTGCATGTGGGTTGGGGGGGGGTTGGGTTATGACCGCAGGATCAACGAGAAAGTGAATGTCACAGGAGGAGCTTTGCAACCTTTGTCCAGTTCATGCTGTGATTTCTCTCCATGTGGATTACTCCCTCTCAGTCATTACCAGGTCTGGTTAATAATAATGCTTGGGTAGATTAAAGTCTAAGTGGGGATATTGCCTAGTAAAAGCTCTCTATTATGTCTGCTTTTACATAGAGACAGCCACCGGCCCGGAGTCTGTTTATGCTGCATTTACTGTCATTCCCCTGTCGCATTGCCTTTACTGCCTGTGGTGCGAGTGGAGTTGTTTATGAGTTTATAAGGGCTCATGACGCACCATCACGCTTTTATGAATTCAGACCTGAGAACTCAGCCCACACGCCCCTTTTTTTCCTCTTACTCCCCTACTGTCAGCCCCCATCCCCCCTGGTTCCTTACCATCCCCAGTGCACTCATTTAACCTTGTTAAACCCTTTAAACCGAGCCGCTCAAGGGCTGTTACATGCCACAGCAATCTCTAACAGGGGATTCATTTCCGTCATTGTTAAAGGGGGGGACCATTCACATCCACCATATATAATTTACAGACACTGAGCATGGGGTCCTTAAAGGAGAAAAAAAATGGCAATTGTTGGGATGTTACTTGAAGATGCTGCCTTGGGGGCAGGAAAAAGAGTCAAGAGGCA
This sequence comes from Acanthurus lineatus, assembly GCA_029814665.1. Lineage (NCBI taxonomy): Eukaryota > Metazoa > Chordata > Actinopteri > Acanthuriformes > Acanthuridae > Acanthurus > Acanthurus lineatus. Next base: position 5,845,570 of record JAPZDV010000011.1, on the reverse strand, counting down.
CACTGGTTAGTGCTCGGAAACTACAAGACAGCCCTTTGTGACATGACAGGCCAACACAAGGTGAAAGGTTTGAGGCTGTACAAGCAAAGAAGGGGCCAAAGGTAGAGGCAGAAAGACAGATCCATGTCTTTAGCGTAAAGCAGCAGCTGCGCGGGTGCACAGCCGCCATAATGAACCTTATTGAAGGTGAGCAGGAGCCAGGTGGCCGGCCTTTCTAGAATGGACAAAAGGCAATCAGCACTGTGCCCCCTTTGTTTGTGAGTGTGTGTGTGTGTATAATGCACACACTCCTGTACAAGTGAGAGGTGGAGGGGGGGGATCAGTCAGAGAATGGAATTGTGTATGGCACTGAGAATTGCTTTCAGGGGTGCTGGAGTGTGCTGTCGTAGATGGACTGGTATTATAGCCTCAGCAGACATCTATTGGAAAATCCCCTCAGAATTCATTGCAGTTAGAATAAAGTCCCGGTGTCAAGCATAAGACTGTTCAATAATTCTCCACTGTAAATTGATAGTTTTGAGCGTATTGTGCCTCGCAGTGTCTTCTTGAATTGTTTTTTCGTTGAGCTATAGGTTTCCAATCTTGCACTCAACGATACTTGTATTTTATTTTCCCAACTGCAGCCATCTGTACTCCTGAGTTTCGAATCGGGGCTCATGAGCGCACCTGTTTGAATGAATAATGGCTGGCGCAATATTGTGCTGTTAAGGAGCGTCATATGGGGAAAAAAATGATGATTGTTTCCCTCCTAGAGATGTTCTCGGCAGCCACAGCATGGGGGCACACTCCATAGATAAACCACCAGATGTTTCTGTGTTGAAGATTCGACTATGAATCTCCTTAACTGCAGCTCAACCCCACCAAATGACGGAACGAGTATATGGTCAAATTACTGTTTGTGACAGCACCCCACAATTTCTGCTCTCTTAACTACCGCCATTGATGGTTTTCCTTTGCCACCCCTCCACCCCTAAGTTCCATAGCTCTTCTTCACATATTCCACTGAGTTGGACTCCTTTGGCATGTGGCTATATTTCAAACTGCACTGTTTGCTGGTGCTAATGCATTTAGTATCAATGGCTAATTAAAACTGCAAGATTGCTTTGGTAAAACATCTGTTCCGCTACTAATAAGCAGGGCTGTCTTGAAGCGATTGTGTTAAGTGTCATTAAGTGGTGATCAAATGATGCTTCCCGGTCAGTGGTGGTAAATGTTGCTGAATGTTGCGTTGTGCATGCCCTGAATTTAAATACATTCCATACCAAACAACCACAGCATATGTTATTCTGCCTTTTGGTGTTTTTTTCTTTTGTCTGTCTTCTGGTGTTGCGGCATGTCCTCTGTTCCGTCTTTTGCTGTTTTTGTCCTTTGAAAATGTTCACGTTATAACTGACATATTTCACATTATTTGTTTTCTAAGTGCTTTAACATCTGTTTAGGGAAAAAAGGAGCCTATGAAGCTAATTGGATTTGAATATTTACAGTTTGACTATGATTAGAAATATGAAACAAACAAATGTACAAACAAAAAAAAGTATGAAGTAAGAAATGAAAATTCTCATTGCACAGGTTTAAAAAAAATATTTAAGTACTAGAATATTTGTTTTTTATAGTGGCTGCATAATCTTATTCAGGCTAAATTTACCAACAGTTTAAATTTGCACTGATCCTAAGTGTTTTGACATTAAAATAGGAATTTAACAACTACTTTACAAATTAAACCTTTAACATGAGCTTTCTTGCCTTGTTATTGCTATGTTTTATTGACTCACCCAATATTAGGAAATGCAATAACAAATCCCTTTCGATCTGGGGCATCCATTTACATCCAGAGAAGAAAGAGACAAAAATTAAGAGAGAAGAAAACAGCGAGGACAGAAAAATAGCCAGAAACTTTTATTTGAAAGTCACAAAGCATAATTAAATAAAACTCAAAAGAGAAGAGAATTATTATTATTATTATTACTATTTTCTACTATGTAACATATGTAGGTTTATATATATATATATATATACATATATTCTTCTTAACTTTGGCTCTGTTGTACATGTATCAGTATCTTTTATTTATAAGTTTGTATCTGAGGATTATCTAGTGGATAGTTGAATGTTACACTATAAAAACAAAACGAGTCATGTCAAAGTTTATAGACTATGAAAGTTGTTGCCCTGGTGACGGTCTATTTATTAAAACTTAATGATCTTGGCTTGCAAGGAAAAATCTCCAAGGCTTATGTGTTTTTTTCAAGTATCTCTTTTTTAGCACAACCTTCTTTAGTCTTTTCCATCCTTCTCCAACTCTGACCAAATCACTCCACTCTGAATCACCAGATTTGCTGTTTTATGGTCTTTTCTTTGCATGCCACTATGCAAGCGCTCTGTCGCTTGTCCCCATATAATGTCTGAAAGGCACCATTCCAAGTCCTATTGTGTAAAGCATTGGTGTGCATTGCTGAACTAATGGCTTTTAGGATGTCAAAGGGAAATGTAGCGCACAGAAAAAGAAAACTCCTTGCCCTGCGTGGGTTTTCATCTAAAATTGGTTCTTGTGCACTCGGACAGCTGCCATCCATTCTGCTAGAGACCTTTTTCGTTGCCTGTTAAAGAACGGTTAACAGCAGAGGGCAGCTATGACAATTCAACTGGATGCATATTAGATCTGTTAATGTTCAACACCGTGCAGTAAACTTAAAAGCATACAAAAGATGCTCTTGTACCTTTGTGACTGTGCTTTTTTTTTTTTTGCAGTGTGCATATCTATATTTTACTTTTGGATGAAGCCCTCTCAAGTATGTCGAGAGTTCCTGCCCACTAAACTCTGGCATTGGTATGAGTCTGATCCCATTAGTTTCAACCCGGCTTGTAAAAACAGTGTCCGGTCTGCTCTCAGGTGAGCAAAGAAATCTCCCATCTGCTACACTACCAGAGAAGCCATCAGCTTATACAATGCTTCCTTGCTCTGGTAATCTTTTAGCCTGCAAATAAAGGGCTGTGTGAGTTTTATCAGTGCCGCAATGTTCCCTCTGAAGGCTCCCTCTCAGGAAATGGAGGAGGAAGTGAGGGGTTGTGCACCGTCAGTTATCAGATATATACAGTAGTTGCTCTGGGATATTACTCGCTGATAGATTCTGAATAAGACATCTGCCAAATGCTTGGAGAGTCACTTCTCGCGAAGGTGCTTCACAGGAGAGCAGACACTATTTGAGTCCAAGATTGGAAATGCTGGAAGTTGCAATTGTTCCGCTTCTTATCGGTGGCAACATAGTGGAAATTGCATACGGCCGTACTCATCCTCCTCTAATTTACCAAGCCATGTGGGTTAAGAGGATGTGTAACCAACAGAAGAGGACAACTCTACTATATCCACAACACTTGCACCAACACATCTGACAGGTGCTAAAATGAGACATAAGGGCCTGAGAAGGGAGCTGAGAAGCTGCTGATTCCTAGAGAAAACACAGAGATGCTGCTGTCTCAGGCCATGACCCCGACAGCATCGCTGTGTACCATTTGTCCTCATGGATATGAAAGTCCTTAATTATTTCCAGGGGAGACTGAATGATTTGTCTTTTATTCGATGAGCCACGGGCCTTTTTTCTTCATCTGGTGTTAATGATTTAACTAAGTGAGTCTCATGTGCTTTATCTGCATATGAATTCCGTTAACCATGTTTGTAAGCCCGGCATATTCTCACTGATAGCCAAGTATATGATTCTCTCGCTCCCGTTTAATTATCATAATCATTAGAGTATAAGGTAATTGTATTACTACCCTTGCTATTGCTATAATTGGCTTTATCATGAGGTCCAATGGATTAACAGAGTTTTTTTGAAGCGATGTCCTTCAGTCGACAATATGCTAATGAAATTCTTTTTGGAAATCAACCTGGGAGCTTTGAAGCTCTACTTCTCGCTCTATTTCATGTTTCTCATTTTATTTGTTTGCCTTGTACTTTGGTTAAATCTTTCCAGAAGCCCTTTTTCCCCCCTCGTTCTTCCCCTCCTATTCCCCAAGACATTGCTGCTGTAAATAGATTTACCTTTCCCCATAGCAAAGTCCGTTCTGCATATGTTTTCCCTCCCGATCGAGCCTTTCATCCCTGATTATCTGACTCTTTCTTCTCAACTTGAGACTAAACTAAGAGGACAGATTGATTCAACATGTCACATTAATAACAGTCCCCCCTCCAGCATCTAGATGCTGTCATTAAGTTTAGTTCCATTTATATTTCTACACCATTAAGCGCTGAAGTCAAACTTTTTTTTTTTCTGTGCCTAGTCAATTGTGTATTTCCCTCTATTTGGTTAGAAAGCAAAATAAACAAACCGAAAATATGTTTAGATACCAAACTTATGCATCAAATGAAAATGTGTGAAAATAACCTGCTTAAAAATGCATCAGCACACTCTGCCATCATTAGTGTCTGACTAAGCTGACAGTGTTACCTTTCTATTCATAACATTTAAATCTTCCTGCCATATGACAGCAAACAATGTAGGAGTGGCTTCCAAAATCCACAGTAATCCATCTTCTCAGTGATTACCCCAAGAACTGGCTCCTAACTGCTTGTGACAGCCAACATGAAACACCGAGACAGATGTCATAAGTTATTGTCGTTGGCAGTCAAGAGGCATTATGCAACTTTAATGATGACTTTCATCAAGCTTCACAAAGCACTGTCGACTCCAAACGAGGATGTTGTGCGTCGCTCGATGTGTTGTGTCTTTTCCAGCCCAAATTCACCGTCAATTCGTGAGCTTCAACTAGAGAAGCATCATTCCCAAAAGACTCACTGAAACATCGCCTCAAGCCAACTCGAACTATGCCACTGCTACTCAGATAATTCAAATGGAGGTCATTTTGCAGAGTGAAGTTATACTGTAAGCACAATAGATGTACTCAGTCTGCAGTGATGGCCTGAGGAATCCAAGAGCATAAATGAGGTCTGTTATGTTGGTACTTCAATAACTCCATCTTTACTCTCTTTGTTGTCTATGTACACATGTTCAACATTCTATCTCTCTATTTCTCTCTTTCTCTTATTCCCAGTTGGTTCTTAAAACAGTTTTCAGTGATGATTTTTTCAGTCCATAAAAAGCATCTTCTGCTCGCTCCCCTCAGCTCATCAGCATCCTGCGTCACTCCCCCCCCCCGCCGACATCCCTGTGACTCTTTCTCAGTGCCTATTTTCAACCCCATTTCTCACACCTAAATCCTTCTTCTCAGGACAAGCATGTCTCACTGTCTCACAATACCCTCAGTTGCCCTGGCCCTGTTAGGTGCAGCATCAGGAAAAACCCACTCATCTACGAGTGTTTCCCTTTTTTACGCATGGTTACCGGCTGGCCACAGAGACATAATCCTCTGCCCAACTCATCAGGCTGCTTATAACGGTAGTCAATCCTGACAAGCCACCCAGAAAAAAAAAACCCACAGAAAACGAGGGCAGTGACAGGTTTGGGTCTGGGTAGGAGGAGACAATGCGGCGTGGAAGCAGATTCTCTTTGAGGATGATTTGGCTTTTGAACTTGATGAAAAAATATCATTTCCCAAAGACCGCCAAAGTGTAATGTGCTGTCCTAATGAATGGGAATAGCAAATGAGGGACAGGCATATACAAACACGGGCTGTCTGAATAATTCCATTAGAAAACAGTCAATGTTCATTTGGGCTGTAATTAGGGCCCCTCTCCAGGAGACTGGCCTGATTGATAGTCAAATTGCAGGAGATTGTGTTTACTTTTTCATCCTATCTAGTTAGGAATTCTTCCTACGTCTGATGTCTCATGTTCTCTCTTTCATCCCTCCCCCATCCTACCATCCGTCTCATGAATAAACCAACAGAATGGCCGGAGGTTGAATCTTGAAAACAGGAAACACAATTATTGTAAACTCAATGTAAGCCTCTATAAATTGAGGTGGGGGCAATAGCAGATGCATTTCACCCCTATGGCTGTGTGAGATCTGTCTGTCATTGCCTATATAAACTGGCACAGTTGTTACTATAAAAACATTTAAACACTCTGAAATTGTTTTATGGTGTTAAGCATTTTGAAACGAACTGAGAGTCTTTTTCAGTAGTGCTTAAGTTAAAACATGTTTGCGCTTTTTGTGACTCGTGACATAATGCTCTGCGAGAGAAGAAGGATGGCATCATGGTGTCATCATGATCCTTGAAATCTTGAGCCCGAGGGCAGCACATGATGCTCGCTGTGTTACATATCCTTTCAGAGAGGGAGTGTGCCTTCCAATGCAGTTAGCTCACTGCAAATTGCTTGGGAGCACCAAGTGGGTGGTAATGCCCCTGCTGCTCTGTTGGATGGCAGTGGTAGAAAGTTACAAAGTAATTTTACTCAAGAATTGCTTTTAAGTACTAGTACCTCATTTTTTTATTTTTATTTTTCCGCTTCACATATTTAGCAAATGCATTCATCTTTCATTTCATCCCCTTCCAATATCCTAGAATGTCAATGATGCAAGAGAAACAAAATAAGAAATAAAGAAGGATAATGTAGCATTTTAAACTTATCTTTGACTACCCTTGTACCAAAGGGCCTGTGCATACTGCAAGTGCCCACAACAGCAGTTTTGTTTTCTTTGTTTGCTCAGGAGGCTGCACTGATGACAAACACAACCTGCATGAATCAATGGCAGCACACTCACCCTTGGCAGCCATGTGCGCAACCGGAGTGTGCTGGCAGCGCCTGCAGTAATGACTTAATATGAGTCCTCCCACGGCGGAGCAGATGAGAGCACAGGTGTGCAGATTGTCCCCTGTCACATGGCACTGCAGGGCCCACACACGCCATTCTCCATTAGTTAACCCAGCATCGAGCCATTAATATACACACTGACATTAACATGTATGTATATGCACTGTGCATTCCATATTTATGTTTGCCTAACCATCATTCCTCTACTGCAGTGGCACTGGAGTGGCCGTTTTTTATACGAGAGCTGTGCAGAATATTGCCTCTGAGGCATGGAAATATGTCACAAATCCGACTATAGGAGAAGGCATGAACATTTCCACAGCTTTCTTTCAGCTGTGTGTTTGCATCCGTGTAAGTACGCTGAGAGCAATGTAAAACTGCAGTCATATTCTTTGTATCTGTTCACATATGTGACGCATAAAGCCAACTCTGGTTCTCATCTCCCTTTCTTGTTTGCTTTCACGATCACACCTTTTGTCTCTTCTCTCTCTCTCTCTCTCTCTCTCTGTCTCACACACCCACACTCACACTTTCACATGTGCCACATAACCACATTGTCTCTCACAAACACAGTAGGGAAGAGGAGAGTGGAATGGTGATAGCGAGTGATGGCAATGTGCTCTAACTTGAATCTCATCCGAAGCTGCCTCAGCTGCCCCGAAAAAAAAAAAAAAAAAAAAAAAAAAAAAAAACGAAAGAAAGACCCAGCGGGTTTAACGGGGGTGCATGCACAGCACGGTGGGGGGGGGGGGGGGGTTTGGTTGTTATAATTTTTTTTACCAACAA
>JAPZDV010000011.1:5806953-5824536 GCA_029814665.1 Acanthurus lineatus | reverse complement strand
TTGTTAATTTTATTTTATTTTATTTTTAATGTTTCCTTTGAAGCCTTACTACATTAAAAAAACACATCAAACCCAAAAGAGAGCTGTATACCTTTAATGACAGTTTCTGCTTATACTGCAGAGTTCGCTAAGTGTAATGATTATCTCTGTCCTTCAAATTCAGTAAGAAGTCATTAGGAAGTCATTGTATTATCATGATCAGACAGCTACAAAATGTGTTTAAAGGCTCTTTGATTTACGAGCCTCCTGCTGAATGTGGTGGTTCTCGTCTGAACCGCCTCTCCGAGCAAAACACAAAGCCAAATCATTGTGCTGAAATGAAGACCTGATGTCTCATATTAAATTCAGCACACCCTAGCTGTAGAAGCACGCCGCAGAGAAATTCGAACATTTACACGGCTTGCTATGCATAAACAGTGTAATAATGACAGCTACTCCAGGGTGCCACATTCTGTGATTTCAAACTGCATTTCACAGCCACAAATGAGACAAATCATCGCAGTAAGATGGCAGTGAAAACCCTCTTAACAATTTTGCATATTTTTCTAAGACACTCAACATGAACATATTGTTTTTGTCATTCATTTTGCAAGAAGACGCTGTTTTCAGCCTCACTACTTTTAAAGTTTTTTTTTTTCTTTTGTTTCTGAGTACTTGTTGATGTTCTATGACGGGGTGAAGTGTGGAGATATTTATGAGCAAATAAAAGGCCATGTCTAATGTCAGCTGAAGCCTAAAGTAGCCGGTTGAGTAGCGAATGAGGTGTGAGATGATTGCTAATGTGATGCAAACTATCAACAGGTTCACAGAGTGTCTCTTATTGTCAGGGTTACAATGCCCCATCCTGCAGTGTTCATAGAATGAGCCAGTAAGTACACTGTTGTAAATAATTTTTTTTTTTATATTAACTTAAATTATAATTTTATATTTACCAATGTAAAAATATATTTTTAGGTGGACTGTAACTCCTCAAAGGGTGCCTTTTTATCAGGGCATAATAAACATCATGCAGCCAATCAGACTCAAATATTCAACCAGATCACAATAAAGGTGCTGTTTTTGGTCAATGCTTGATGCCATTCTTCTTCTACCATTAAATGCAGGACTGGAACACCTTAAAGGATATTTGCTGCCCCATCAGGCCAAAAAGAATTAAATTCCCAACATGTATGCCGCTGTAGAAAAACAAAACCTGTTACGTTTTGAGTTTTGGCATCGACTTAGTACCAAAGTATCTGTTCATTTCATGTGTCTGGATAAATTGTTATGGAAATGTCACCTTACTTTATAAGACCATGCCACCAGACCACTCAGCAAGACAGTCAAAGATGGATGATTCTTGCTCCCTCTCCCTCCTGTTATTCAGTTACCACAAGGCTGTCATTTAGTTGAGGACGACTGACAGGGCTTTAAAAGTAAGGAAGGAGCTGCAATTATCTTGGGAGAAATGCAGTTAAAGGAAAGAATCAGACTGCTTTCATGTCTACACTAACACACAGGAAGTGAGGGATGTATCCAAGCTACATATCATGCTGAAAAAAGTGTCCTCAATCTTTTGATTTCTTTTTTTTAATATTATTTTTGTTCTTTGTATGGCACAATGTGCTGTATTTTGAGGCTTTTAGAGGTGATAAGACTCTTCTAACATCATCAGTAGACTGCATGCCATGTACACTGGTGTGCAACACATCAAGTACAGCCAGTATCTGGCATTTGATAAGGAGCTGATTTGAATACAAAGATACATCTGAAAGCATAAACCTGACACATTCTGTCTAGTTGATGATGTTTCTCGCAGCAGATTTGTCTTTGGAGCTTTCACATCACAGACTGGACCTGTGTAACTTCTCACTGTATATTAGTGTTTTATTTATATCAATGTTTAATCTGTAATGGCGACACACCACTGCAAGATTCATTGCTGCAGTCACTCCTAGCACCTGATTAATGCATTTAAACATGCACACACATATTTAAGTCAGTACTAACTGAAACATATAAAAATCAAACAAGTCTTGCTAACTCTTTATAGTGCCACAGACCTTTTATATCTAAAATTGACAAATGCTGGTGAATCAGTTTAAAAATAATACAAACACAATTATCCTTCAGATCTTGCCTCACACATATTAGTGATATGGTTCAGAATGCCAAATTAAGAGTTCTCACACATTTCTGGAACACTGAACCTCCAAGTCTTTGTTATTAGATAAATTAAGACAACATCTTGATACTGTTGAAGAGACAAACTATTTAGAGGAATTTTTTTGTTTTGTTTTCAAAACTCCAAATGGATTCTTTTTCAGTGACAATCATGATGTCACATTGTATACCACGGTAGTTCTGTCACCATCATTTCAGCCAATCATACCCCCTTCCTTATAAGCAAAGTAGCTCAATAACTTGGCACAGAATAAAAAAATAATCTTTGTTTTTTTTGGTTAGTTTTCATGAAAATCTGCAGAACATGTCTGGGGATACTCACATGTCGATAACATAATTATCAAGTAGACTACTTTTCACTGACAAAGTATTAGACATATTCTGGCAAGATATGGTGTGACTATGCCCTAAGCTTTTAAAAAAGGGATTGAGAATAAATACCAATGCTATAAATAAAGATGCTAATAAAAACCCAGAATTTTGGTCATATTTCCTCAAATACTTATGTAGACGCAAGCTGTTGTGTAATTACCCAGACAAAGAGTTTTACTGTGTTAACTTGTGCTAAAATTGAAACTAGGACAGAAACAAGAGCAGGCATGAAATCCAAATTACTTCGAATCATCACGTAGTACTTTAGCAACACATACACACGCATTAAAAAAAAGATTTTTTTTCCCAGGTATTTATTTATTAATTCATTTTATTGTGAAAGATAATGAAATGTTCTGGCAAAGACATCCAAATTAAAAGTCTGGTAGCCTCTGAAATGAGAATGAAGCTAGGTATTAGCATTTTAGTGCAGCATAATCATGCCAAAAGACAGCTCTGGCTGTATTAATGAATTTCTGCATCTCTCTAACACCCATAAACATAAGAATTAGTCTGTGATGTCACTGCAGAAAGAAAGCTGACTCTACCAAGGACAAGAGGGATCCCTAAGGTCTTTATTACTCAGTTCCAAATATCTGTCACCATCACCATCCGTGGTCCATTATGAGTGCTGTTCCCACGGATCTGCACTGCACGAAATGTGGGGGATGTATGAATTAGTTGTCAGGGCAGAGAAGACCAGTTGGTTTATATCTGTCAGCTTTAAATTCAGCTGAAGTACATGCCAGATACAAATTGAGCATGCCTGTGCAAGCTTGGTTTGTTTGTGTGTTTAGTTGGGGGGTTCTGTCAATCATTATAATGTAATTTTGAGTTGAACCATAGGAAAGTGTAATGCCTGATGCTTGGTGCACACTGGAGAATTTCACTGGTTGACGGCCAGAAGGCAACCTAGTTGCTGCCTAGCTGCTCTGCAACAGATAAGGAGAGTGGACTACACGTAAACCTGGTCATGATCATTTTTGACATGGCGAACATGGTGGAGATAGTGGGGTGGAGTTTAGGACAGGATAACGAAGCCAGGGGCCCAGGGACAGGACCGTTTGGGACTGACAGCTGCTGCAGTGCAATTACCGCAGCACATGTAGCTGCTTCAATCAGCCAGGCCACTGCCAGTGGAAATAAGTAAAAAACGTGAGCTGTACACCAAGTCTTATAGCTTTATATAGAAGCTTTATGTACATGACATGACATCTAGTAAAGTTTACTTGAGTCACTATTACATCTAACATTTTTTAACAACATATCTGTTGTTGTCTGCAGTCTGCCAGCTCATTAGTCAGCCAGTCACTAGAGGAAAAGCTTGTCAAGTTTGTTCTGACATTTCTATGAGCTGAGAAAATTACAACATGACAACATTTTTTTTTTATCCCAGATGAAACATCTACAGTACTGAAAACTTAAACTTTGAGTAACTTACAGGTTTAGAAAAATATTCGCTCTTTTTTGGTTTGTTTGATTGTTTTGTTTTTGGGGGCCTTAGCCTCATAAGCTAATTCAGGTGGAAAATAACCTGAAAGCTTAAAGCTATTTATTAGTGTAAAACCCAGATAAAAAAATTAAAATGCATTGAAAACTATAGATTACAACCCAACAATTACTTTGTTACGAAAAAGCGGCTGCTTCACAGTAAGAGCAGCTGCAGTGTGTTTGGTTTTGCATTTGCAGGACTGCAAAGGATGTTCTATCAACAAGCATTTCTACCTTTGCATTTTTTTTGGTTTATTCTTTTAGTTTTAGAAATTAAAGGCTACATGAGAAACATCCTCTAAAATAGGAAGTTAAGGATGAAATAAGATCTCTATTTCTATCAGACGAATCAAAGTGAATGAAGAAGTAACAGAATAATAAATGGACAAATGAAGGGGACTTGATGATCACATACTTTGAATATATTCAGAGATTTCACAGCATCTCATTTGTACAGCTTGAACTGCGTAAGATAGGGGGTTGGGTTGGAACAGGCAGGTACAAGTGAAGGTAGGAGAGAAATAAGTTTGGTAAATTCAGAAGCACAGGAGGGAGGCAAGAGCCAGTGACAGGGAACCTGACAGTGCATAGCAACATATTGCTGTAGGCTTGGACAGACTGCTGGTCAAAGTGCACCAGACTGGGGTATTTTGTTGCTAAAAAATATTCTGTCAGGTTTAGATCCCCCCTGGACCACCCTATTCTGGTTGTGTAACCTCATATGTTAGCAGAAGTGCTCTGATATCCTGCAGTGCTTCTGCCTAAAAGTCCTCAGGTGGTACAAGAGTCATTTTATGGTTTGGAACTGAGAGCACAACTGTAATATTAAAAAGTGATGTGGCTCCAAGAGGGTGATCACTCACACTGAGATTTAGATGGTAGATCTTTTATTTGCTGAAAAGCATAGCATTTTTTCTCCATTGATACTTTGCTCATATTATGTAGTTTTTATTATTCAGGCATAGAGATGTAGCTTCTATTCTGTAGAAACATGTTATTGTACAAATGTTGTCTATTTGATCATGTAGAACTTATCTTAACAATGTCACATTATTTGCTGCTCTATTTTATATATGAACATTTTTTTCAAATGTTTACATCCCCAAAACAATGCTAGAAATACATTGCATAAGTGCCATTATTTGCTTTTCTACCAGAGGCCAGTAGTGCATGTGAATGTGTATGTGCGTTTGTGAAAAGCGCCATTACTTAATGTGTGTGTATGTGAATGTTTCTGTACAGTAGGGGTGTTTGTGGATGCAGATTTCTGTTCATGGATAGTGCCATCTGTGTGTTTAAGTGTGTGTTTGTGCGTGTGAGCGTTAGGGAAAAGAGGGTGGGCGGATTGTTGGGGGTGGGGGCTGGGGGTGCTGATAGCCGTGCTGCAATAATTGCACTAAAGGCAATTTGAATATTGTTGCTCCATTACAATAGCAATCACCAAGAGCCACCTGATGAAATATTTATCAGGGATTTGAGGATTCAGGCGGTTTTAATTACCATTTGCTAAACAGAAATCTTGCAAGGTTTACTATGGTGCCATCAGTCCTGCCATTCAGTGTTTGCTTGTCTCTGTTTACAGCAACATGTTTTGCTCTGTTTTGGGTGTGCATTACAAGTAGGAATTTGGTAGACTGACATGACGCCACATTGAAACAGCAGTCAGACTTCTTATCCAAAAGTCTGGAGCTCCTTCATTTAACAAATCTGTTATAAGTCTTATATATAAGCTCAGAAATTGACCACAGCTGTGACTTAGATCAAACTAATAATCAGACTATGAAGAGATGCTTAAATCCATCTGCTGCACTGTAGCACTTTTCACCACTTTTCTAATTATGCATTTATTAGGACATTTTCAATCCAAACAAAAACATATGAAAAGAGTTCAGACAAAATTACAACATAAGTCAGACAGTCCTGTTCACTTTTGCAGAAAATGATTGCACTAGGGTAGAACTGAACGGTTAGAGGAACATTTTACTGTGAAAATTCAGCAAAGAGAATAATACAATACAATACAGTAAAACTTCAACTGGCATATGCAGAACTATGGCAGAGCTAAGGTGCTGAAGCTTCTTAATGTGGCAGGGCTCAGTCCTTCTGCTAAACTTCTCAGTCAGATTAAGGAAAGTTTCTCAGGCCAGAAAACGAAAATGTGCTAATATTTGCTGCAGTCCTGGAACTTGTCCAACTTGCAACAAAGGCCCTTCAGACCCAACATGACAACGCACCATTATACTCTGAAACACATTACTTACACTGTTTCCAATGGCTCTGCAACATGGCTTTTTGCTGCATTTAGCAAAGTGATCATCCAGTGTAAACTTTTGGCTGCACGAAACTCAGTGGAGACTGTAGCTTAATTCACAATGTGTCTTAAAGGGTCTCTGGACTAATCCAAGAGTCCAATTAAGACCAACCCAAACCTAAAAAAACAAAACAAACAAAAAAACCCCACTCTAAAATCTATTTGTAAAACCGCCTAAGTCTCTTAACTAAGTTTGTCTGTGAGGGCCTTATAATCTTGAGCATCTGACACCATTCATCCTTAGACCCTTGATTTGGATAAAAGTCGAGTAAAAGAAAACAAAAAAAAACTGAAAAGAAATCCTTTTGGATAAAAATGTAGCATGTGTAACATGTAAAGTGCACAGAAGTGGCAGTTGTGGAATTAAACTGAGTGTAGAGAGACAGAAAAAATACAGGTTGAGAATTGCAACATACAACCACAAATTACAAGATAATAACACTACAGAGTAACTGTGGCTAAAACTGGAGATCGAAACACAAGGGGATGACAAGATGTAAAATTGTAAGAAGTAAAAACAACCACTGACTTATGATTGAAGGGATGCAAAAAAAGACTGTGACTGTATTATATAATATTGTTACTTAGGTGCTGCAATGCTGTTGCAAAGCAGTTGATAAATCATATTTGACAGAGAGAAAGAGGTATAGACAAGGTGAATGTATGGTCTCATTTGAGGCATTACATTTTTTTTATCAAAGTAAATAAGTGAAGTGAAACAGATTCAAAACTACATTTCCTGAAAAACAATTGTGTGATGATCAAAGAGGTTATTTGCTCTGAATTCTCTGAATTCCGATTGACTACATTTCTCAGAGCAGTCAAGCTTAGTTCTATTTACAAAGATTCTTTTTGAAATTCAGGCTGAAGATGTTCTAGCCTCAAAGGAGCTGTGTGGTCAAGGTTTCTCAGTGAATAGCTTCTCTCTTGAGGGATTTTGCTCTGCCATGAGTGTATGCAAAACTGCACCCTCAGGGACTGCCTGTAACGACCTGGATTTTCCCGTGAACGCTAAGGCCCTGTGGCTAATTACCTTTTCAGATGGAAACATACGCCTCCTCGTTAATTCAACACTCCACAATCTATCATAATTACTGCCAAATAAGTTGTTGTTATCGCTTTAATTTAAATTAGTGGCTGTGATTCTGTCTTGGTAGAATTATCATGCCTGTATGTGCACATAGTTGAGAAAAAGAAATGGGTAAAAACACAACAAATTTAAGCTTTTACTAGTTATGTTGCATTTTCACCGTTTTCCTTTAAACTAATGCAAGCTCTAAAGATTTCTCTCCAAGAGATAACTGACAAGAAACCATTATTGAAAGAGTCTGGAAGTTCTAGCAGTAATAAATCCTCTGCATATAAAGGCCTCTAGCAGCATTATAAGGTATCATTACAGATAAATTCAATCCATTTTCCTCTGTATATAGAAGCTACTGTATCTAATGGTCTAATCAGGAGCCTAGTGATCTTTTTACAAGTATAATGTGCCTCAACTCTCGCTATGTCATGAACAATCATTTGTTAAACTAACTTGAGTTTGCTCTGTGTATTATGTAGTACTGTATACTTACGCTGTATAGCAGAACAACCAGATGTATAACACAGTGCAATCATTCAGAGACCCAGGAGCAAGTGAGATGAGCATTTTGCCAAGTAATAATTGAAACAGACCGGTATTTTTCCGTTTTTACTATATTAGGACACTGAACATGTTGATTTGAGGAGCTGAAACTCTGACAAACTAGAAGTTTTAGGGGAAAAAGCAACACCTTTCTTTTACAACATTCGGACAAGGGCAAATAAATCTAAGGAGGGCCGAGGGAGAGATGGAGAAAATGATTAACCACGAAGGCCACATGCTGCTGATATGCATTGGGTTGTTTGTTTGCATCAGTGAATATCTTGCTTTTGTTAAAAAGCCATCTGTGTCCAAATGCTGTTAAGTTGGTGCATGGTGAATCATGACGGGAGGCAGATAGGGGGAAGGTCTGCATATCAGTTTTGGCTTCTGCCCAGCTCTCTTTGACATGTCTTATTAGTGGGGTCTTTAAAAGCCTCGGCCTGCCTTCCCAGGCATACTCCTCCCCAATATTCCTGATTAAAGTGCAACTGACGCTCCCAGTGTAGAGCCAAGTTGGCCACACAGCGTTTATGTTGGGTCATGCTCATTACTCAGACACACTGCCAGTGCTGCCACAACTGGAAGCGGCACATAATGTGAGACATCGCCCGCAAAGAGATTTGGGAGCTTTGAATTCAATATAAGTAGCAGAAATGAAACTACAAATCGTTCTCCTTTGACACAACCCCATCATCTTGCCTAGTATGCATTTGAGTACTCTGCAATGGTTGCAGGTGATTTAGTGCGTAAGTGGAGCCGGAGGCAACGTAAGCTAGCTTTCTTAAACCATTAAAATAACAACAGAGTGCCCTGAGGATGATCATTTGCATGTATAAAGACAAAGGATGTTAAAAATTAAAAGGACATACATTGCTTGGACTACTTAGGGTCCCCGCTATAGGATTGGGTTGTGCTATACAACCAGGATTTTGAATCACTTGTAAGTTGTGTGTTTATATTTTATTGAAGAAAAAAAAGCATAAAAATGTACCATGTAAATTGAATGATGGAAATTCATTAAAACGTACAAAAATAATTAAATAAAAAATGGTCCTAAAAATAATTGACCTACCCAGTAATTAAACAGGAGGTAGGTCATTCTGACAGATATTTTTGCCTGTTCCAAAAATAATTACAATGGAAAAAGATATAATAATAATAATAATAATAATAATAATAATAATAATAATAATAATAATAACAATAATAATAATAATAATAATAAAAAAAGATGTTCAATTTCTTCTTATTAGCAAGCTTAATATATGCTTTTGCTAGGGTCAAGGCCTTTAGCACAAAGGACAGAGCTCTGCTGACTTTTAACTGATTGCTTTAGAAGAATTTTCACTGGCTAAAAAAAGATTTTTTTTTTCCTTTTTCCTTCTTTTTTTTTGTCCTAAAACATTTTAAGATGATTAGTGCTTTTTAACCCGAAGTATGTCTGCAGGTATCAACACCCAAGGCAGCAAGTACATCGCCTGAGAAGTAAACCCAGGGCAATGAAGTGATTAATTTGGCATATATTTGGTCGATTTGTTGGTTGACAGAAAGTGAATCTACATTCAGAATGAATTAATTTGAAACATTTCCCAATCTCTACTTCTGAAATGTGAAAATTCACCATTTTAATGTTTTATATCAATGTGAAATGGATTACTTTGGGTTTTGAAATGTTGGTTTGAAAAACAAGCCAATTGAAGACTTCACCCTAGACTGTCACAAATTTAAAGTTTCATGATATTTTATAGAAATAACAAATGATCATTAAGATAATCGACAATAATAATCATGAGTTGCATTCCTAATCTGTACTGACAGAAGGCAGACAATGTAAGACACACAAACTAACCATAAAAACAGTGAGCACATAGTGTACTCGGCAAGCTTTCTGTCTCATTTCCGTTTTTTTCCACAGATTCTCAGCCCCCGCCTTCATTAGTTGTGGTAATTGCGTGTTGTGCTGGATATGTGTGTCTGTGTGAAAGCAAACCGGGCCGGGGAACGTGTTGAGCATTGAGTAACATTTCACGGCCCATTTGCTGTGGTCTGCAGAAGCTCCTTTACTGTACGTACCATAGAGTGGGAGGTGGTTGTGATGAGCCGACGGTGGGCACTCATCGGTGCGTGAAGGGGGCCTCGGTCTTGCTCTCTCCTTCTCTGTCTTTCCCCTAGTGTTCTCTGTTACTTCTCCTCGCTTTAAACCAGCTTTGCAAAATGGACTCCTGTATGTATTTGTATCTATCTATCTATGTGTGGTTTTGTGCGTGCATGTGTGTGAGTGTGTGTGTGTGTGTGTGTGCTGTGCTAGAGACCTGTAATCAAGAGTCACTGCACATAAAGGGACCTCCAGTCATTACAGAATTAGTGGGAGGCTAACGGCTTGTTTAGAGAATCAATTAGTTTAAAATGTGGACATGTGGGCTCATTTTCACTCACAGCACTACCAGGGAATGTCAAGGTTGTACATTCTGCCTCTGAAGTTAACTAACCCTTTATGACTCCACCACTAGTTCAGTCCTTGGAGGCCTCTTTAATCCCAGTCAATGGGAGTCAGTCTTAAAGACACAGTAAAAAAAAAAAGAAGTTAGAACATCATTAGAACATTATGTAATCTGACTAATTATGAGGGTATATTGGAAAAAATGATGACATGGAATTTTTTAAGGAAAAATATGGCCACTTAAAAAGAAGGTGTTAGTTATAACACATAGTGCAGTGAATTCTGAGCTATTTTCTTTCTCTTTGTCTTCAAGAGGATGTTGTTGTGAGGCAATACTGATCTCCCAGTGCCAACATTCTTACATGCAGCCTTCAATCATGTTAATTACCACAGATGTTAACACACACACAGATGTGCACTACTATACACACACAAGTCTAATACACACACTTACCCATGCAGCTGGGAAGTCTTCCTCTCGGGATGTGCTGTCTGGAAACAAACTGATGGTGTTTAGCTTCACACCCTCTCAGACACGTCTATGCACACTGCTCTGCTGAAAACCTGACTGGTGGGCTCCGTGTCAGCAATGCCCGCCAAGCAACATCTGTGCTGACTTCCCCCGCATGCTGGAGCAGCATACATTTGAAAGACAAGTCTCACCCACATGGGAATGCACAGTCACGCACAGACCCACGTGCAGACAACCACATGCAAACGCAGAGTCACAGTCTGCAGAGGGCATGTGATTATTTACTTGTTTCAATTAATAGAGTTTTTCAAGTTGGATTGTAGGTTTATGGTTTCACAGATTCACATAGTTCCACACATAAACTATCTATGATTTCTTTACTATTAAAACTGGTGGTATAAATTGTAGTTTAATGTACAAATATTGTTCATCATCCTTTCTCTTATCTATGTTTTGCTTTTGACTTGTATGTGCTATATATATAGCAACTGTAACATGACCTCATAACCCACCCCCGGATCAATAACTATTTCTGTCCTTGCAAATCTTGCATATGAGGTTATAGCACATTGGTATTTTGATTTTTTAAGCTGTGGGTATTTAGACTGTTCAGTCATCTGCTGCAGCCTGCTGACACAGGCATGGAACAATGCTGAATCCTTGAATCCCTTTTCACATTCCAGCATTTTCATTTCTTCAGTTTTTTATTGAATGTGTCTTAATGTTTCAGCTGACTTTGTGTGTAGCAAATCGGCTTATTGTCTTTTTTTTTCTAAATGCCAAATAATTAACCTTCTCCAGCAATCGCTACCACTTCTACTGTGACTACTGCTGCATTTTTTTTCTTACCACCATAAATACTACTATAAAAACTACTATTACCGAGATCACCACCTTTGCTGTCATTACCATAGCCAGGACCACCAGTGCCAGTACTATTACAATCACTTTTACCACCAACACCATCACCACTATGATTACTAACTTCCTCCACTTGCCTGTTTACTTGCTTATAATTGTCAGTCAAATCTAAAAATAATGTCTGCTTCTGTCTTTATCATTGACTTCTTTGCTTCTTTAAAAGTCCAACCCTAACCCACAAGTCCACAAGTTGGCATGTATATGTGGGTTTGTAATTATGTGTGTAATTATGGGTGCGTTCCACCTGATTTTCTTTTGCTGCCTACTGGCTGTCTATTCTTCCTCCGTCATGTGGGTTCTATTCCTGCACCGCTGCCTCCAGGTGTTGAGATCTGGGGCAACATCCTCCAAGCCCTCGGGTCTGGTCTTGCACTTATAATATGAGGTCTTCAGCTGTTCCTTGTAGTGCTTCCACTACCCTCCAGCTGACCGCTGTCCATGGTGTAATTGGCCATATGGCAATGTGGTCATATGGCACACTGCAAGATATACTAATACTATGATCACCTCAACCACTACTACCACAAGTATACTAATACTACTATCACCTCTTTGGCCATCTTTACCCGTACCATCCCAGCTTCTCTACCTGACTGCATTCATTCTGATTGCATATTTTATTAACTGTCATCATATAGGAAATGTTTTACCAATTGTGATTATTAAATTAATTACATAATGTGCAAAATATGCAACTAAAATGACGACGAGATGACAACATCAAAGAACTGATATGGTGGAGAGAAAAGTATAAAAAATACTGAACACATAGCTCTCTCCAAGCTGCAATATATTCTCAGTAGAAGTAAGTACTTGGTATAATAACAGAGAACAGTGGGAAGCGGTCATACTGAAAGAGTTTCTACAGCATAAACGCTACTCAAATATGTATCACAGCCCACTTTAAATATAGATGTGTTAAAATGAATTATGGTAACAAATCTTTAAACTTGTACAAAGAACACTAGAGGGATAAGAGTTGGACAAAGAAAATAGTATTCAAACAATAGTTTCAAGTTACTCAGTTTTTAGTTAAAAAATGTATAGTGAGCCCATCGATATTTTTGGGGTTAATAACACAATAAAGACAAACATACACACGCTGAAAACACTGTCCAAAAAATAAAAGCAGTCAGTGAAACCAGTATGACAATGTTTTAAAATTTGCCAAGCTGTGTTATAGAGCTACCTACTCAAAAATTATACAATAATTGACAATTTCCAACAGAGTTAATGGATTGGCAGACATAAAAACAGAAAAGTGATGAAAATACAACCAGCCTGAGTAAAATTTTAGACAGAGTCCGTTGCACCTCCTCTTCGTGTTGCTATGCTTTGTGTGCCACAATATGGTGACTTGAGAGGATCAAAATGCTTGGCTGGGAGAGTGGCAGACTTTTGAACCGTGATGCTCCTAAAGCTCAGGGAGGCATTAGCATTGTCTGCCTGTGGCACAGTTACTGCCTCCTTAGCTGCTCATAAAAGCGTGAATAAAAAAAAGAAACATAGCTTCCCGGCAGCGCTTGAATACTGTAAAAAAGAATTCATGGAATCTCTTTTTAAGGGACTCCTCGAACAGATTAAAGATGTTGTGAGGTAGTGAGGAGGAAATACCAAGTATCCACTGATGGAGAGTTTTTGCAATAGTGCTTGTGTAAAGTGGTGCATACAGAGGTGTAGCGAAACAGAAAAAAATATGCTGATGTTACTATAGTTAAAATTTTTATTTCTTTGAAAAGTACTTCAGAATTTCCCTTATAATAAAAATTGTAACTATAGTAACAAAAATGTTGTATAAAAAAATGCAAAAATTAGAGCCACAAAATAAAACGTACCTCAGATAAAAGACCGTTTAAAAGAAGATTTAAAAGATGGCTCTGACCTGATTGGCTTAATGTCCTTGGGCAGGTTGTTTCAAAGCTTTTGTCACCCCAGAGCGTTCAGGCATACAGAGATAAAATCCAGGAAGAGGCAGGATGCCAGTCATTGTCAGCTGAAGCACATGCAGGTACCTGTGGCAGAGATCCAAAGAAGGAAAAAAAAAAAACCTTGAGCTCTGCAGCTTGGGGAGTTAAGAGAATTTTACTTTTCTGTATGCAAATGTATTTTGACAGTTAGAAGCTGTAGTATATAATAATGTTAACAATATAACAATAAAACAATACAGGGTGCTCATGCACATACTAATGCTCTCATGCACACGATACGTGATCAGCATCTCTTTGTGTATGACTCACTGTTGTCAGATGGTGATGCCAAACAGTGGAGGTAGTGCTATGTTGAGCATTGCCCCTTGTTCAGATTTTGATTCCAGTCAGTTTTAACTCTGACCCTGTTTGCTGGTGACCCTTTAATGCACCTTTGCAGCAGTAGCTTTCAGTGGTTTGACCTAAATGCATCTGGGAAGAATGAACAATGTTCCATGTGTCCAAGTCCTTTTCTACTGCTTGGTTCTTATGTGTCTTTTTCTCAGAAGGAGGATCATTTCAAGTACCCTCTGCTTTCTAAAACTGAAATACAAAATTCATAAGGGCTGGGATCATTGCTTTGCATTTCAAATGCTAACCTGTGACCTGGCGCATAGTTACATGACTCTGTGCTACCCTTTTCACCCTTGTGGTTCACCTTGAGGTAGGCAAATCTTCGACTGTGTCGGGGCCTGGGACTGTCTGAGTAACGCTGCATTTTTGCAAATTAAAGATAGTGTATACAGCAGTTATTTACACCAAAAAACATGATAACTACTGCTCTTTTTCTTTTCTTTCTCTCTTAAGAAATCTTGTCATAGCCTAATTCCTGTGCCAAGCCCTTGTAAACTCTTACAAAGAAGCATTAGAAAGAATATTGACTAGAAACATCACAAACTGGCATGGGATGTGCACAGTCCAGGACAGGCAGGCTCTTCAGTGGGTGATTAAAACTGCCCTGAACATCATTGGTATCCATTAACTGAGCATCAGTGATATCGGTGAGGTGCCTGTGCAGAGCCCTCAGGATATTAAAAGACAGGATTCACCCCACAGCCATAGCTTGTTCACCCCGCTGCTATCTGGAAAGAGATACAGAAGTATCTGCTGCTGTGTCACCAGACTTATCCTCAGGCTGGGAGATTTCTTACCTTAGCAGTCAAACGTAAGGGGTAGCTTTTATTTTCATGAACTTGTTTATTATTTATACATGAACATATTTTTATGATTTAGTAGTAGCATAAGGGAACTATGACTACATTATATTCTACAACCCTGTGTTTCAAAATGACCATTAAATAATCATGAATCTTGAATCTTGAATTTAGCCTATTTGTCAAGCACCAATAAATACTATGTCATACCTACTTTATTCCACATAGTGGCAACTGCATTGCGCAGCCATCCAGAGCTGAATATGTAAATTATGTACTCAGTACTAAACAAGCCGGAAAGCTACAGATTAAATGAGTGAGACAGCCCGCTTCTTTGTATCTTTATCACTGACTTGAAGGAGCATCTCAAGACTAGACCTTGATGCTGCCAGGAGGTTCCTGCCTGAGGATCTCATGTTGCATTTAAAGGGGCTTATCAGTACATGAATGAGACGATGATTGATAGATAAGCAATTGCACATATTTAGATACGAGGGGAGCTATATTGAAAACACTAAACTTGCAGGCAGGAAGAGGATTTTATTGGGGTGTAAAGGATCAAAAGAACCAGGATTGGTATTTAAGTATTTTTATTTGATTAGTAATGGGGAGATCAGAAACTCAAAGAAGAATTGGCCCTGTGATGTCTGCACTTCTCCACAGTATCTGGTCTGTAAGATAAGACCCAGCTTAACATTATTCATTTCCACCAAACAACGTATCTTTTTTGAACATTTGGGACGTAAATTCAAGTGTGTATTTAGTATTTTTGTTTGTCCGACCAGATGTTATCCATTTACATATTTGGCTGTCTCCGCTGTCAACAGACTATTCAGTGTGAGGAATTAATAATTTCCTAATGCCAAGAGGCAAAAAGAGACACTGTAAGCATTCTGAATGAGCTAGCTGCATTCACAACTACATGGATGGCCGGTGAATATCAATAGCACCTTTTGTTCATGGAATCTGACGTAAAAAGCGCTTTGGGTCAATGACTTTGTCCAACAAGCCAAGTCAGGCTTTCAGATATTTATTCACCCTTCTACATTGCGTGCTGTTTTTTAGAGGACTGCTGCAGCAAATTCTATAAATTAAATCCATAGTGTCATTCTGGTATAAACACTCTTATCTGCTTCGTCTCAAGCACATTCTTCGTTTTATTTTTTCAGTCCTTTCTCTCTTTTTCTATCAAATACCTTCACAGGAATGCAACGGTGCATAAATACCAGACACAGCTCTGCACAAGGCCAGATTTATGCCCTGACAATCTGACAGAATCCACTGAAACAGTTAGGACTTAATCTCGGTTAATTAAATCATTGGACCTGGGCAGGGAGCTGTGAGCAGAGTTGAGGTGGACTGGGGTGTGTGTGTGATGGGAGATCTGTGTGTGTGGGGGGTTGAGTGGTGTGGTGTGGTGGCAGCAGCGGCTGCCGCGGCATCAGGGTTGGTGAGGGGTTTAAACTGAAAGGGGAATGAGGGGAGTAATCCACTGAGTGCCTATAATGTAATGAGTCAGCCAGGCTTAATGGAGTCCATTTGAAGAGGAAGGAGGTATAGAAAGAAGGAAGGTGGTAGTTCCAAAGGTGTGTAAATGGAGCTGAAAAAAGGCTGGCATGGAGGACTGAAAGGTGATTTTTCAAAAGTCATGCTACCTATAGTAGCACTAGACCAGAGAAACAGCTGCTTTATATGAAAACCTGACTAGAACTTTTTAAACACGGCTAAATAATGCAAAAAAACATGGAAGTGTGTTACAGTAAAGCCCAAGGCAACAAATGAGATTTTTTTATCTCAAACAGAACTGGTGTCAATGCTTTGAGAGTGGTTTTATATTAGCCCTGTGGTTCAGAATAATTCCTGAACTGCCAAGCCGTGTTAGCATAAACTGTTTCCATTTGACTTTGAAATCTGTGCTCACATACATGGACACACACACACACCCCACACACACTTTATTCCGCTTTTCCAAAACAGCATATATTTGCATTTCATTGACACAAATGGTCCTCTCTAAAAGATCCTGTCCCAAATTCTCTGAAGTTCTCTAAAATATGATTCATCCAATCAGAGTGACTTTAACTGATAAATTTAATAAATATACAAGGACGTAGGGGACAAGTTTTTTGGGTTGTTCAAACTGAAGAAACTCTCAGTTTCAAAATAAATAGATAAATAAATAAATAAGTAAGTAAGTAAGTCCATCCACTTTGTTGACTTGTCTTCCCCTACTTTGCTTCTTTTGGGAGATAATTTAAAGTTTTTTGAAGTGCCTGAACAGGTTACATTAAGGGTTCTTTGAACCTCGGTGCTATCTAGTGAACCAGCTGACATTTATGAACAGAACTAATGTAAATCAAACGTCATCGTCAACAGAGGGTATGGTATGACCTGTGACCTGTAGAAATTCAAAAAACACTCCTTGGTTCCCAATTTAGCTCAAGGATGATCTACTTTTTTTGATTCTGGTTGGGAATCAGCTTTTCTAGATCTGAAGCAACTTATTTTTCTGGTCAAAAATGCTCAGGAGGGCCTGGTGTCCCTGCCCTGTTTGAATGTTAATCTTCCCTTTCATCTACAAATAAGTAGTCAGTTCACCAAGTTAAGAAAACACTGCATTTGATTCAAAATGTTGAATAACTAAAACTAGTAAAATTTGTTTGTTTTT
>JAPZDV010000011.1:5788454-5806853 GCA_029814665.1 Acanthurus lineatus | reverse complement strand
GTTGAATAACTAAAACTAGTAAAATTTGTTGGTTTTTATGTTTTTTGAATCATGTTTTCAATGCTTTTATGATGCATTTGAATGCAGTTCACCTTATATAAACTGAAATTTAAAAAAAACACAACAGAAGATAGAGAAAGGTATCTCAATATCTTGACCATCTTCTTTAGATATCTAAAGGTATATGAAAAATATATCTTTTTGAGAACTGGATGAACTGACTTTTAAAAAAATCGATTAGTATTGGATTTGTGTCAAGCACTTTAGATCACTGATCATGGGTTAAAAATAAAACGTCAAAGAGATGCATGAAGGATAGTGCAGTTGTGACACTTGCTCTGCTTCCAATGCCTCCTCAAGAGTCAGGGGTTGTATTATTCATGTCTTCCGCGTTGGTGTCATAGCTCCCGCTGTTGTTGTGTGTTTCTTGTCGCCCGTGTGTACTGATCTGATGATCTGTCGCTCTGCCAGGCTGTGGTGTTTAATCCAGGTCAGCTGCCATCTTCCCCCTGCTGTTTTCACGGCCTGTTAGAAATCTCTTAATTGGCCCCCTTTTTAAGGCAAATAAGTGTGTGATTTAAAGTCAGGGAGACAGGGTGTCATGAGAGTCTCATGTGTTTGTTTGGCGCTGCTTTAAAGTTTGGGGGGAGGGAACACAAGACCAGACACATAGCCAGATGTGACGAGTGCTCCTGGCTGTGACACAACAGACACAGTATGTGACATGGCACTGGAGAGAGGCCTGTTTGCTCAAGCTCTTGTACCAAAGGTTGAGCACAAACACTGCTTTGTGTTTGTCATATACAATGGATCTGTGTCACCCATACATCTTCTAATTCTTCTGACAGTCACAATGAGCTTTGCGGTACAAGGCATGGGCAGTAAAGCGTACTCAGGCTACATGAAATGCTTCACACATCTGGAAAAAGAAGCAGTTGTTGCAGATGCTTTGCAGCACACAGTTGGTTGGGGCCTCTGCAGCAAATGGGTTTTGGGAAGCTGGAGGCTCAGGTGGTCACCATTTGAGGATGATTGCAGCAGTCCAGCGCTGAGCTGCCAAACAAACTGTGCTGTGGGCTTGAAGTCAAACAGGCACAATGAAATGTTGTGTAACAAATTAACTGCATTGAAAAAAAGGGAACAATTTGAAAGTAGCTTATATTTATTTGAAAAGTAAACAGCTGTGGCTGTTGTTACTGCAGTTGTACTTGTTATATTTGTTTTTAATTTATTTTATTATTATCGCGTAATTAATCATTGTTTATCTTAAAAGGTTGGCCTGCCAAGATAACAAATTATTACAATAGCAAGTGGGACTGCCCAATAAAAACTAAAGAGTTTTATTGGATTTCTTGATTACTAAAGGGAATTGTGTTTTAGTAAGACATTTTGCAATTAAATGTTTCAAATACATTTTGTCAGCACCTAAATAGAATAAATCTACCTAAGCTTATTTACATTTGGTGAAAAGGAGAAAAAAAAATGTAATGAACGCCTGAATGCATTCATTAAGTGTCAAAAACTACATACATATATATCTATTTCTATGATTTTTTTTCACAACAATAAATATGCATTCCTTGATTTCACTATTTACTTCAGTTTTTATCTGACTTTAACTCTAGTGTATAATTATTGCAGACATCAATCACATATTTTTATGTTTACTCACTGCAAGAGGGCATTGCTTACTACAGGTTATTGATTATCATTTCTTGTGGAAGCAAACAGTAAGTTCAGTGCGTGTGGGGACATAAATAATCTCTCTACAATCTGTTTTTAGTAAATGTGAAGGATACTGTTTACTGAGAATTTGTATGACTTATGCTTGTTTTCTCTCTGTTCTCTTTTGTTCCCTCTTCTCCTTTCTGTTTTTTCTTCATTTTTGTGCACTCCTGATCATTATTATCATTTACCCCATTTCCCTTTTCCTCTCCATCACATTTTTCTCCTGTTTTTTTTTCTTCTACTCTCGCTGTCATTCTGAACAGGTCCCCCACCAGTTGGGTGCGCTGACCTTCTACCGGTATGAACAGCCTATCGTAGACTACTGCCAGGCTCATCAGCCCCTGCGGCTCAACATGGGCTACGAGGGACCCCCACAGGGCCTGGAAGGGCTAGAGGACCTGGGGCCGTGTGACAGGGGCACCATACAGACAGTGGCGCTGCCTGCCGTGCCCTCAGCTGCCAGCATAGGTGCCCCTGTGCCTGGGCCTCGCTCTCCTCCACCACCTCTCAGACCGTCTGAAGGTCCCAGCAGCATTCCTTTTCCTACCACTGAACGTACCGGCACACTCAAATTTGGACGCTAGCGGGCCCAGCTTGCTTGTTTGAGGTGGGGCATGGGCCTTCGACTTTAAAATTAAGGGGCAGGCGAGCTGGTTATTCAGTGGGGCCTTGTTTTCAGATAATGAGCGTGTGAACAAAAGGATAAAATTTTCTAATCCTGCTTGGAGGGGTTCGGTATCTGCAACACAAAGATTCACCAGTTACAGTAAAAGGGGAGACATCCTTACAGATCACTTTGATTTTTTTTTTTACTCAAAGCACCTCATAGACAAAAAAAACAAAAAAAAAACAAAAACACACATACAAACACACAAACAAACAAAAAAACTAATAAACAAAAAAATCCTTACTACTGAATAATGGGACGTAATCCATATGACAAAAAGTATTACCTTGTTTCTAAATCTGGTCTTTGCTGTATCATGAGGCACCTGCTTACAGCGTAACAGCAGTCCATTTACACTGAGTCAGGAGTAAAAGGGAAAGTGCAATAAACAAGTTCACTATCACAAAAAAGTGGGAGAAGTAACATAAGATTAAGAAATGGGGCTGGACAGAGCAGGGTGCTTCATACTGTGATATGCAGTCATTAAAAAAGCAAATCTGTATCATCATTTCATAAATTTCATTTTCTTAAAAGAAATTATGACATCAGATTACTCTTTATTTTATTATCTTTCATTTCCTGTGGGATCTCTTGCTAAATTCCATTAATGTGCATGTCAAACCAAAGAGTAGTATTTTTTTTTCTTTTAATGCACATAAGCTGCTGTAGCTGAGGGCATTCATCAAATGCCAGTTGGTCTACTACACAAGCCTTTGCAAACACACAATTACAACCATTTTCAATCAGTTCAACTGTTATCCATTATATATTTTAGAGGAGGTATTCTGGTACGTTCCATAAAGTTCTCAAACATAGCGAGGCCCTTTTCACAGCAGAATGGCAGGTTTTTGTATATGATTATATCCCAGCTGAATGATTCACTATGCTTTAAAAAAGTGATCATGGGGAATTTATGTGGTAAAATAAATACATCTGAATGCAAAGTATTGTAAATATTCTTAAAAAGAGGTCCACTTTACTGAAGGTCGAACCACTCTCACTGCCCCAAACAGTTATTTGAAACAATGTTGAGTCAATGTTTGACTTTCATCACACTGGACGACTTGGAGAGCACTATCTTGCTCCGTGGTGAAGCTCTGGCCATGTGCTCCGCCACAGAAAAAAAACAGTGCCAAGTGGGGGCATGTTGAACCAGCACGTTGACTACTCCTTCACCTGCGTATGAACCCATGGGCTGCACTGGGAATAATGCCTGACATCTCCCTTTTTTGTTCCAGAGAAGCGTGTCTGCAGCGCGGGACTTTTATTGCACTCGGTAACCCTTTGGCCACCGGGTCAAGCACTGCTATTTAGTGACTTATGGAGCTGATGAGGACTTCAAAAATGGCTGTGGTGGCCTTTCAAATATCATCTCCGTCTTAATCTCAAGCAGAGCACCGGAGACGCTTTCTATGTGTCAGTGGTCATACCCTCGGGAGTTGGGGAAACTGTGCTCGGTCCTCCCACAGAGCAACTTATTAACAGATAAAACTGCAAAGGGGCCAAAATATCCCATGAAAGTGGGTATATCCTCAAGATAAGAGAAAAAATTAGGGAATTATTATTATTTTTTTGGTTTCTTTTTGTTGTTTGGTTGTTTTGGATTGGAGCATAAGAGATGGGTTTTGTGGTGTTTAAAGATGATGTCAAGAAATTCTATAAGACTAATCAAAGGACAAAATCCAATAGAACTTATTTATCGTGTAAATAGTGAATCTTTAAAGTTGAAAAAAAAAAGTATGAACTTGACTTCTTCTGAAACACAAACTGCTTGTGGACAGAAGAGGAGCCTTATTCACTTTCCAGAGGGAATCCATTACCAAGATGACTCGGTGAAGAGGTTCCTGCTGAAACGCTCCTGTTGTTTCGATGATAAGTATTTTTCTAACTGTTCCCGTCACTATTCCACCATTAAACACAAATTATGTTCCTGAGGTTGTTTCTCAAATCCAATCATTTTACGAAATCACACCAAGAAGGGAAGATTGGGAGCCCTGTTTAACATGATGCACTTCAATCGTCAAACCTCATAGAGATCCATATTTTCTGTTCTGACTTCAGACATGTGTCATCTTGCAGGAGGTGCCAATACGACATATTGTCAGTTACATCCAAATCCAACCCTCTTGTTTAAGAATATAAACATCATTTGCCATTTCAAGGTCTACTTGTGAAGGAGATGTGTGCTTATTCTCTATAACAAGAGTTTAACATTGTGAAGGATGTTTTTCTTATTTGTGCCATTATTTTGTTAAATATTTTACCAAAAACCAGCCCCAAAACAAGTAACCCAAAAGTCTCCATGACTAAGAAGGGTTCAGTTCCCTTCGTGTACAGGACAATGCATAAAAAGCAGTTGATTCGCTCAGTACGGTTGCTTAATAGTGCTGGTGGAGTTTACTTTGTAATAGCAGCTGTGCCAATGTCTTTATAATGGGAGCTCTCTCAATTCTATCCATGTATTGTCTTGCCTTGCTCTATATCACCCCTGCTAACTCCTTGGCCTGAATTTCATGTCTGCCTCTTGGTGACTCGGGTTAACCTGTTTAATGATGTTCTATTTCTGTCCGCATGCTGATATTTTGGGAAAGTATGCCCAGTTAGGGAGGAGCGCTGAACCAGAGTCAAACAGTATGGGAGATATTGTCTGTCTGGAGTGCCCTAGAAGCAGCAGTAAGTGTCACGAACAACTACACCGTTTTTTAAAGCAACTTGTTTGCTGACCCTTTCCCACCCTCATCTCGCCTAAGGTAGAATTCCCTGACACTATATAGGCTGTTAAACAGAGAAAGATGCTTGCATTGGGCACTCACTTCAGGGACAGACTTTCCCTTTAATAGTCTCCTGCTAAAGCCCAGTACCCTAAATGTAGTAATCATTTCACTTTTCAGAATAGTGATAATGGTTCAATTCACTCTAAACACAAAGATCAAAGCTACATTGCCCTTCCTGTGTAATTAGGAAAAGCTAATAAAATCTTTGTATGCTCACAATTAAATCAACTACTAATAAGCAATTGATTAATCATGACTACCTCCCTGATAAAATCCGATATGTTCAGCGGAATGTTCGAATCCTGCTGCCAGTAATTATTTTGTCTTTTGTCCATTTCTTTTGCCATCAGAGAGCTAGAAGCACAGGCGCTGCATGCTAATGATGCATGTTTGAGCTGAACTCCAGGACTGTCTGTAATAGCCCCGCAACGCCAACAGGCTTTATTTTCTCTTTGGCTTTGTTTGTTTATGGTTTTGTACACCCTGAGCTCCCCAACCCCCCGTCATTCTTTGAGTTTGGGATCAAGTCCCCACTGGGAAAATTTCTCTTTTTTTTTCCTCTTTTCTTTTTTGCTTCGGGTGGAGTGAATGGGTCTGAAGAATTGCAGTGAAAACTTTTATATTTCAGTGTTAATGCGCAGAGGAAATGCAAATCTACAAAGGGAGGGGGAATTCAGAGGAGAGGGGATGGGGAGCCAGAGATGTTGTACAATGAGGAGGAAATAGAGGGACAAATGGACAGTTGCAATCACATCTTATTTTGTTACAATGAAAGTTTTGCGATTTATCTGACTGTCCCAGTCAGTTTTTATGCAACTGTAAGGATTGACACACAAACTTGGACACGCAGATCACACGCCAGTTTTCTGTAGAGTAACATATGGCACATACAGGCAAACCAAGAAATACTCAAATCCCCTTGCATCTTCTTAACTGTACGTATTGTGCAAGCTCACATGCAAAGATAGACATACATATTCACACATTATTTGATTTTAAATTAGAATTTACACCAAGAATCCATTAAATCTTGTCAGTCTTTAACTGCAGAACAATCACGCATAGATGCATATATACTAACAGAAAAAAAACCCTGCAGAGAGAGGCAATGCACATGCCTTGATAAATTATAATAAAGTACTCCAGCTTTTGACGCTCTCATCTATTCCAGTTCACCCAAGGCCATCTGCGACGGTTCAGTAGGTTCTAATCCATTTCCTGATAAATAGATTTGAAAAATGAATTCTAAGCCAGACGTGGAGTTGCAGCTTTTCTTCTTCTGCCATACATCTGTGTCTTACCCGCAGGCAGTGCTGGGGCATACCCATCCAGCACACAGCCATGACTCCAGAGTCAGCACGTATACACTGATAGGGGGCCTGAGCAGGAAAAAAAAAACAAAAGAAGCTAATGCTCCCCATCTGCCACATCCAAATTTGAAGTTGAGTTTCTATTTTTGTCAGTGTATCATTAGTGTGTGTGCAGAATGCAAAGTGGTAAGAATTATTAACTTTGTCAAGCAAGGCATAAAGACAGACTGGAAGCATTGCTGGTGAGTCAGATACTCTGCATGTACCCAGATGGCCTGTGTGTATCTATAGCAGCACCTAATCCTCTACCTCCTCTGAACCAACGTCACCATTACTGATGTTCAGGCCAGCGCGGTCCCCATTGATTGTTATTGTTCCATGCTGTTTCACATTAGCAGGAAGTCTTTAACCCCTGACCGGCATTGTCCTGACTCTGTTTTTCTGCCATTGCTCATGTCAAAGGGGACACAGAAAGCAAAGGCATGATCATTAACCTCTGTCAGGAAAACACACTTTTTCGTTTGTCTGACAAAGCCCGTTTATGCCCCTAATTGGATTTAATGTGAGCACAGAAGAAGGGAAGGTTTTTATTTAAATGGCCTGCATTCTGCTCCTGCATTTGACTTGAGCATGCAGTGAGAGAGAAACTGATAGAAAGCAATATCAGAATTAGTCTTTGCTTTCTTGCAGGCTCAAAATCAAATTTCTGCCTCTTAAATGCTTTCCATATAAACCAGGGGATCCCCGCTGTCTCCTTCTCATCGATTTCCTGCAGAGAGCATTGATTTCTGTAGGGTGTAAATATGCGCTGCATTGTTTCTTTGGTAGTTGGTTTGTTGTTGATTTTTTTTTTTTCTAATTTGGATTTTTTTGTTCTTTTTACTGTATTCAGACCTAAAGCATTTTTGTGGAGACCTGGTCCAAGCGCAAAAATATGGCTCTTCTTTGAGAATATTATTGTCAGAAAATGTTTTGTAAAAATTTTGATGATGATACCAGAAATAAACATCTAAAGATGGGAGTTGTGATGTCTTATTTACCTGAATATACGCAGCTGTAATTTACATTAAAGAAGGATTTTACCAATTTTGTACATTAACATTACTTGAGTAGTTATGGGCAGAAATACTCAGCCTGTAAACACAGTGACTGTTAAGGTAAGGTAGTGTGATTTTCTTTGTTCACAAAGAAATTTTCAAATCTTCTTTGCTTCTGAAGTAGCATAAGTCTAAGAACATCACCAAGATCTTCTTGGGTTGGGCTTGGAGACTACAAATGTTATGGATCTCCAGCATTATGCAAATTACTTTTTGAAGACATGTCACCAGTTGTCTGCCATAAAAATGCCTCTCAAATTGCACAATGAAAAAGGTATGATCTAATGTTTTGGTACAACTGTCACTAGAGATTTGTGAGTATACTTGTGTAATTAAACCTACTGTATATTGTGAAAGGGTCATTGTGATACTGTCACAGCACAGCTAGTGCTGTCTTATTGTTATTGTTCTGAGCCTTATGGGAATTAAATAACATGCTAAAGAATGCAGGAATTACAGTGCAGCTGCACTCAGTCTTGCAGTATTTCTCATTCTACTGGCCAGTTTGAGACAGGCCCAACATTAGAGCTTCAGCTCTGCACAGAGCTTGTTGGCGGTTTTTATTTCATACAAGGTCAACAAAAAACACCACAGAAACGGGGTTATCACTCATTGTTATCATTCACCTTCCATCACAGTGTCAACCAAATAGTTGCTCTTGCCGATCATTTTCAGGACTCTCTCATCCGTCCATCCATCTGTGCTCTGCTCTCTGTGGCATTCACTCAGGCTTGCTCCTACAAGGTAAGGCATTTTGAAGCTTGGCAACTAGAACCATCATCCAACTGGAGCAAAATTCTGATGCATCAAGCACAACAAAGATCCCAGTAGCAGTCCTACATAACAGCTGGGAGGTTTTTGGAGGCTTACAGTGATACACTGATGCAACCATCCACAACTCTATCTCTCTATCACTATTGTTTGAAAATCAGCTGGCTGTTATAAATTCATGGAATTGTCTTGGAAAAGTGACCATCCTTTCACTAGGATTATATGGACAAGACAACCAGATACAAAACATGAAATATAAGCGACATTTCTTTGCACATGGAACAAGCTGATCATGCTAAATATTTTCTTTTTACCCTCTTCACTGTATGTTCAGGTAGTTTACATTACCTGCTTTAGGCTTTTAGGACTAGGTTTTGATGATTTAACTCTTAAACATTTATAGTAAAAATAAACATGTCTCATTAGTTCATTCTGCAGCCGTTTCTGTGTCATTGCTTGCAAATGTACTGAGATTTTATTTTATTTTTTTCATAGAGAATCTGACTCTGGCTATTTGGGTTAAGGCTCTGTTGTTTTGATGGAGGCAAATCTGGCTTCTTAAGCCTGTGAGCTGCCTCACTGTCTTCTCGATTCTTTGCCCTGCTTCAAGAGTTCCTTGGTAAATTGTGCCACAAGTGTCTCTGGGAAGATTTGTTTTATTCATAGTAAGATGTCCAAAAATAAACGCTCGCACATTCCGCTGGGCTGGACTGTAACTGACAAGTTAAATACATTTCAACAACCATCCAAACATCTAAACAAATTCACAGTAATAAGTGTAATCTGGATCTTCCACCACCTGCAGAACTACAATCAGGGAGTCCAAAGAGAGGGAATAAAATCACTCGCAGCAGGCTTTGACAGCCTGTGGTTAGCCTGACTGGGATTTCCTCAAAATAGCAACATGATCCACAAAGAACACCATAACAACAAGAAACAAAGACCACAATGTTAGACACATTGTGGTCTGTAATCACACAGTGACAATTTCCTTACAATGTGTTAAGAGACTGTTGTCCTTTGTGGTTTGAGTTTCTCAGAAGTTCCACACAACATACTGGTCTTTTTAAAACCTGCCAGCTGGCAGAGACAGTGCTTAAAGCACATCAATTGTCTACA
Source organism: Acanthurus lineatus (assembly GCA_029814665.1). Lineage (NCBI taxonomy): Eukaryota > Metazoa > Chordata > Actinopteri > Acanthuriformes > Acanthuridae > Acanthurus > Acanthurus lineatus. The sequence goes on along the minus strand of JAPZDV010000011.1, from coordinate 5,797,387 downwards.
GCTCTAGATACCACGGTGCTCAGGACCATGACCACACTAAGGACACTAAAATAAGACAGAGACAAAAAACATACAAGCATAAAATTCAGAGCACTTAATTGCTGCAATCAGAGACAATATGCAGCATCATGGGTTTTGGATTTGTCCAAAATTTACCAAGAAACGAGACATGCCACAGAGAGGAAAACATTATTAAACAAGGTACCCATAAGCATCTGAAAGAGAAGCTTCATGTTTGTTGAAAAGCTCGCTGCTGAAAATCTTGAATATGTGGAAGGAGGCGGAACAGATTTGAAAATGACAACCGGAGAATAAAGGAATTAATTAGTTATATTTTGCTAGTTGTATTTCATTACAATTGATGTAGCAGAACAAGAATTGCTGTTCATTTTTTAATTACTTTCTTGCATTCTTCTTTTTTGATACTCATTGTTTACTTTTACTACAATGCAATTAAGTAACAATTATTTAATTAATCTCATAATTACTAATTTGCTGGAGTTTAACTGTCTGGAGGCAGAGATGTTATGCAGACTACAGAGGTTTTTCAGATTTTGAAATGCACTGTCTTCAACTCTAACTGACACTGCCTTAAGTGACATCACTTGAGGCAGTTTATCTGACTTCATGCAACTCTCTCTCTAGAGAAACAAAAGGCTTTATACAACTTTTTTTTTTTTTTTTTTTTTCCCCCACATATGCAGTTACAGTCCCCAAGGCTTATAAACAGACTTTGATGTGTAAAATCGGTGGAGCTCCCATTTCGGATGCTTTGGGAAATGAGGCTCAAACATAAAAATGATTGACACAAAAAGCAATGAATCTTAACCCTGGAATTACAGCACACCATTTAGTGTCAGTGGCATTGTCAGTTGAAACTATGCCACTCCTCCAACTGAGGTGCAAACTTAGCATCGAAAATACGGAACAGGAGCAAGTAAAAGGGAAAATCCTGCCGCATAACCTACATTTTATTAGTTTATATTTATTCACAAACTTTCTGGAGTCTGTGCTGTCACACAAACACTAAAGAACTTGACGAATGCAGCTAACTTGTTCTGAGTGAACCAAATACCCTCACCAAAAGAGTACCGTCAGTGTCACAGATCCGTTTGCTTCAGCCTGCTGTCACTTCAGATGCGCACATCATGCCATCACCGCCTTGGAGGAACATGACAGCCCCGCTCACAGTCTGCCTCACAGCGGTTTCCAGGACATGGGGTCTTGCTATCTTTTACTTTTCCCCTCCAATGATCACACACCCTCTGGAGAAGCGTCATCACATATGTCAAGAAATTATCAAGTACTTATTCATTGAACGTTTATAACCTGTAGTTAAGTACCTATTAGTTAGGTGACACATTGGTCATGACCCTTTTGCACATCTGCTGATGGATACTGCTAATGACATGGATAATTTTAGCCCTAGACCACACTGACGTTAGCAAAAGGAGTGAACGATTCAGGCATGGCAATCATAAGCTGATCTGTTATCATTTACTCATTTTTGCACAAAAGAAACATAATCGAAGTGTTTCTATTTATCCAAAAATATTACAAATATGTTGAAATGTGAAAAGCATCATATCAGAATACACCAAATTGCTATGCTTTGCAAAGGGTAACAGCTTTTCCTCTGCAGAGACACACCTTATCTGAAAGGTTTGGGGAAAAAAAAAGGTCTGACATGGCTGAGGGGTCAGCCTCTTTCAGCTGATTGCACACAGCTCACCTCATCTCAGTCTGTGTGAAAAAGCCCTTGGCTGGTGGTTGATTGGCCAGGTCAGGTGGCTTGGTAAGTACGCAATGTCTGATTCTCAGTGACCTTTAAAGCAGCATGATGGTGGTGTGGGGCTGAAATTCTCGACTGGAAGGAAGTGGAAAATTCATAGGTTTGAGACACTCTGAGATTGTTTTTCACTGTTTTACAACTGCAACTCTGTCTCTCCCTTTTCTCTTTCACTCTCCCTCTCTCTCCCTCTCTCTGTATCCATCGCTCTCTTTTAAACCACGCAAAGATTTCTATGGCACTATTATCCTACATCCTCTGTAAGTAATGGAGCTCCTCTGGGATGTAAAATGTCTTACCCTCACGCAACCAACACTGGCTTTCAGCTGTATTCTACCAGAGTCTAGAGCCACCTTACGTAAATTTCATCCACAATTGTTGCCCTCTTTGGAAAGAGCAAAAGAGAGCCCTTTTCCTGTTCCCCTTGGCACTTTTCCTTTTACACACTGTAGCATGCCTTCCCCTTGACCTAAAATGAGCAGTCAACATTTAAAAATAGTTTACATATTGCTCTATTTGCTTTCTTTTAGATCTGTGCCTCCTTTGGTCTTTTCTCTGTCTGTTCAGTGTGAAAGTGGTTTTTTTAGATATATATTTTTAATTCAATTGTTTATTTCTGCTCACAACAGATGAATTACTAGATAGCAGCAGCCATAACAGGGGAAATTAATTAATTAATTAATTAATTTTGCTGTAAAACTGTCTTTACTGAGAGATTCACAGTCTTAGAAACCTCTTTTAACGAAGTCACAGATCTCTTAGTACACTCATACAGAAAAAGTACAACAAAAAATAAAAAAATATGCAAAATTCTCTTTTTAACACCATTGGTATGTAAGATTATGTATTCATATCCAAATTTTTAACTTCACTTTTAGAGGAAATTTTATTTGCACTTAAGTGTGTTGTCAAAACAGCTTTTAGATTTAGTTTTTTTTTAAGCACTGGGCTTTCCTTTCATACAGATAAGAGGGCAACAGCACAGTGTTTGACGCCGGCAGGGAACTTTTAAGCAGGGGTTTTCCACCACAACAAACCCACTGTTATGGGATTCAGTAGAGGTTGAGTCAACCCTCTGTGACAGAGTAGAGCAGAGGCTGCTGGGTCTCAGACACAGGCAGAGTTGAAGATATCAAGGTCACAAAGGGTTTCCTGAACAAAAATCTAAGGGGTTTAACTAGACAGATGTTTATCTTTAACAGAAAGCTGAAGCAGTGGAGTGTAATAGAGGAGTAGCTGCAATGCAGCCCCCAAAAAGGAGAGCGATGAGCTTAAACTCACATAAAGGGAAAGAAGACAATTGAGGATGCAAATATCTTAGACCATTTTGACAAAGATTTTTTTCAAGTACTGTACATACTTTTGCACACTGAAGAAGCAAACTAAGAGTATTTATGAAGTTTACAAACTTATGGTCAGCAATTCTTCAATCATCCAGCTTTAAGTATTCAAGAAAATGGGATTCATGATGTGCAAATAGTGCTCTGTGCCTCAAAAAACAAAAAAGCAAAATAATGAAATAATAACTGTTCATACAGGTTCAATATTTCAGGCATGCTGTGACATGAGGAACTGTAATCATCGCTGCTGCATCCTGTGAGAACAGGGGCAGGTCTTGCCGCAGCATCTCATCATGGTCTCTCCAAAATTTACTTTTAATGCTGGTAATTTTTGAGTTCTAAGGTCTAGCACCTTGTAATTGATATTTAAATGAGTTGGCATCTTTACAGTTTATGAGGTTTGCCCGAACTACATTAAGAACCAATGCAAAACCCTCATCAACTACTCCATTAACTTTTGGTGCCATCGTTTTTTACAGTTCTTGCCCTCAAATGTAATGTATTCCATTATTGCAAAAAAAAAGCATCAGACATGTCCACAAGATTTAAATATTCTTGTGTTAGGTTCCTTTAACTGGCTTCCTTTTGAAAATGATCATATCAGAATTCTTGAAACAGTCCAGTTGGTTTTATCAATTCTTTAATCAAGCCCTTCTTTGACAGCATAATTGCCACATATATCATTTTTGTCCACCCTTGCCAGGGCAAAGAAATTTCAACTAAAAAATTGCCAAGTCTTGTGAGATCTAAGCACAGCTGCTTCATTTCTCTAGCTCGGGTGAACAAGTTGGATATTTCGCCTTAGGTTTCAGTGTCTGGGTTTTCAGCCTACTGTTTTGCTTTTTTCACCACAAACCATCTTTAACTCCCTCATGTGGAGGTTTTGTAGTCTCTCTCATGGGGTGCAATCACTCTACAGAACCCGACCTCTCTTACCTGACTTGAAGCACTTTTGTCTAAATTGGTGCTTCTTCCTGATGCAGGGCCTCCAAAGGCAGAGCACATCACACACATACACCCACACCCACACACACACACAGAAGTAATGCATCATTTGAAAATTTACTGAGGGAGGGCTGCACTAAAACCCACCATTGGGCAGGACCTTTCGTTGAAAGAGAGCAGACTTCGTTTACAGTGTATCAAAGCAAAGTGGAGCAGATCAGGAGGGAGTAAGACTCCATAGTAAGTAATTTCACTGATATTCCAAAACAGCAGAGCATTTAGATTTATAACAAAAACATGGATATGAACAGTACATTTTTCAAGTGAAAACATGAGACTCTTCTGATGTGGGGCAAATGGGTATTAGAGGTTGTGCTGATGGATGAGTAGGCCTTACATTAAGCTTTAACTGTAATTTAATACCCTTTTCACTCTGGAAAAATATACACCAACATCCACCAACATCTGGTTGTTTTCTTCAGTGGGAAATGGTACAATCTGCAAACGGCATTCAGTCAAATCACTCTGCAACAGTCATGAGTTTTTATCAGCTCAAGCTCGATCAGCAATGATGTGAACAGGACTCCCTGGTGAATAAGCTAGTTTCTTCTCTTCCCTTTTCCTAGTGCATTGCTATCTTGTGCATTGAACTTAAGCATTATTTAGTACTTTTTACAGCCTGAGGACAATATATAATGACACATTTTTTGTTTTTTGTTTTGTTTTTTGTTTTTTGCAACACCAGCATGACAGCAAGTTGGGAAAACTTTTCCTGATTTTCCTGAGTTTGAAGGATAACCTTAAGTAAAAGACATAAAAAGCAACTGCAGTAACATTGCCACTGGCCTCGATGCTGCTTTCTACGGTCTCTTGTTTTCTCAACAGCAGTCATTACATGGAGGGTGACACCCCCCCCACACCCCCCCCAAATAAATAAATAAATAAATAATCTAATAAACCTGATGAATCCTGGGGTTTTACAGTTTTAAAGAAGTGAGTAAACCAGACTTCTGTATCCTATTCCACATCTGTGTTGCAGGCTAATGGCTCTGCTAACATGACACATACAAACACACATACAACCCAACAGTCGCTGAACTAGTAACATTGTGAAGAAATGTGGGCACCAGATTTTTATAAAGAGAAAAGAATGTGTGGAATAATAAAAAAGATAAATCTTTGGCTCTGTAGCCTTGACCTTACTTATTTTATGTTGTGAAGATCATTGTGGACCCTAAAATTTTAGAGTTTAAAGCCAAATCACTGGATCACTCTTGTCATAGAAATATAATCCAGTATTGAGTATCATCAATACCGAGTCTAGCAAATCAAAAGGTAGAGGGATAAACTCCTCTTTTAGGCTTTTGGAATCTTTCTGATAAATGGAAAAAATATCTAGTTTCATTTTCAAGCAAGACATTTTCAACCAAGCCAAGACCAAACCATCTGAGGTGATGTAAATGGTGCATCCAACTGGCAATACTGGCATGTAAATGAATTCGTGGTGAAATAAAGATAGATCTCTCACTCTAAAAATTTGCACCACAAATCTGTTCAATCTTTCATACTTCAGTTTGTTCAGACAGACTGTGCTGGTTTGGGGTCAGGGAAAAGGACAGGCAGCATATCTGAGAAGAAAAAGGAAGGGATGATAAACAAGAGTACAAATGAAAAGAGCAGACAGTCATTTGAATTGGTTGCATGCCCAGAACATGAACACAGCTTATTAACTCTGTGTGTGTGTTGTTGTTGTTGTTGTTGTTGTTGTTTATCTTTTGCCTATAAAGCACTTTTAAATTGTTAAAAAGTTGTCTTTAGGGTACTTGACTTGCATTACAGATAATAAGTTGATAAAGGTTAAAGATGCTGCAGAGGAGAGTTGAGAATAAGAGGAGAGCAGATATAATCCCAACCTGATAGAGTTAGATTTGGATTTTTGATAAATGTATGACCTTGGTATTAACCTGAATTTTCTGAGGCCCCAAGAGAGGAGTGAATATATTAAAGCAACAATTCAGAGTTTAGTTGTATCCTCAGGGTGGGAATTTAATGAGAGACCTATCTAATGTTCCTATTCCGATTTCCATTTTCTCCTTGGCATTAGGTGCCTCTTGTATAACAACATGTGCAAGTAGGCTTTCCCTGAATAGTTTTATCCTGAGAAATATCTGGATCAGGCTTTTTTAAGTCTTACAAGATGCTCTTAGGATTACTAATCAAATTTCAACCTTGAGGGCTAGCTAATGCCAGAGTACCAAAAATGCAATTCTTCAAATGGCCACTTGAGGCTGGCTCCCAAAGCAAAATAACCACTGTGTATGGCCACACACACACACACACACACACGCACACATACACACACATATATATATAAATATGTATAACACCAAGATGGCAATGCTGATGATGCCTTATTTCATGGCTCCATCTACTGCTGTAGGTCCAAGCCAAGATGACTTAGATCCATATGCTTCATGACCACTGGACTATGAGTATAAATGAAGTAAAGGGACCATGGTGAAAAACAAATGTGCTACAGCTCTCTTTCATTAATTTGTTCTACCCTAGGCCAAAAAAACTCATCAATTACTCTTGTATTTCATATAATATGTGATTAGGCACGTGATACTGTTTGAGCAAATGCTGGAAGCAAAACTTTCAGGAAACATGGCTTTAAATCCTCTAATCAGTGAAAAAGAAATTTATCAAAGTGTTAATGATTCCCTGGCAAATAACATGCTGAAAAATTGGCAACACATCATGCCCTCTACTTTGTAAATCCTTCTGTTTTTCTGCAGAGAAAATGTCTTCTTTGGCAAAGTTTTAATGTTTAAGGAGCATTTGGCCATTCTGTATCTTCTAAGCCGATGTAGAGTACTGCATTGGCCTGTTGTGTTTAACCTTTTTTTATAATTTAGCCTCATCCGTCCCAGTGCACTCAAGTCTAAGACTGACAGCTAACAAAATCAGCCTGAAGCCAGCCCAGAGGAGGACGGATAGTGTGCTATTGCATGTGTGTGAAAGAAGAAGATGACAAAGCTATCAACATACACTGTAATCACTTTATCTTAAAACTTTTGGAATTACAATAATTCTTGTTCATGCTAATGCTGACATGTAGATTTTGGAAATGTACACCTTGCATTGTATTAACAGAGTGCATTTCTGCTGCAGTGTGATAGGTATGATTTTATAGAAAGCTAATCAGTTTTATGACTTAGTAACCGTAATGTTGAGGTTTGGTTAGGTTTTAATTAGAAAAAATAAATAAATAAAAACGTGGAAAAGTCAAAGTTTGGGTTTAAATACATTTCTGATAAGCCTAGTTTAGACCAAAGATTTGTGATGAAACAAAACTTAATGTTACATGATAATGTTGTGGTTAGGGAAGGGGAACTGAGCCCGCTCCCAAGAAGGGCCTGGAGGAGCACAGTCTTTCCCAGGGACGGCGCCGTACCCTTGGTTCCCAAAGCGCTCAGTCCCCAACCCTCAAGAATAAAGTGTAATTGCCCATCCACTACAGTAGGTGGCAGTGGCGCTTTCACGCTGCTGTGTCTTGGGTGTTTACTGTTTTCAAATGTCATGAGGGGTTAAAATTTATTCATTCTTGCTTTTAAAGATGAAAAATGATAAATGATAAGAAATAGATGAGCTCCAAAAAAACTTTTTGAATTAGTTGCTGAGCATGAAGCAAAGGTGAAAGCAAGAATTTTCTGCGTACTTGTAACAATTTTATAGACAAATGATACTATTTATAGTCGTGGCATAGGGTGGGGGGCGCAAAATGTTTTCTTCTTCCTAGGGGGGACTTAACAGAAAACAATTGAGAAGCACTGATCTTGAATAACCTTGTTTTCTCAATGAATAAAAAAAGATTTTTAACAGCCTCTTTAAAATCCTTGTGTTGTGTAGGGTCAGGGTCTATATGTATGTTTTGGGTGGAAACTTGTCTTAAAAAGTAATGCGTGTGTATCTGTTTCCTTGTAGTATATCTTAATGTTCAATTTTAAGTCTGGATCAAAATTTGTTCCTCAATTTAGGGTAAGGGCTAGATAAAGATTAACTGGTTATGGTTAGGGTAAGGCAAGGCAGGCAAGGCAAGTTTATTTGTAGAGCACAATTCATACACACGGCAATTCAAAGTGCTTTACAGCTACATAAAATCACAAGAAGGCAAATAAAATCATTTTATAAAACATAAAAATAATCATTAATTAATTAATTAAATAAATTAAAAACAAAGAGTGCAGATAAAATCATTTCAGTTGTCATATGCACAGCTAAATAGAAGTGTTTTCAGCCTGGATTTGAACATTGTCAAAGTTGAGGCCTGTCTCACATCTTCTGGAAGACTGTTCCAGATTTTAGGAGCATAAAACTGAAACACAGCTTCACCTTGTTTAGTCCTGATTCTGGGCACCAGCAGGAGACCACTCCCTGAGGTTCTCAGAGTCCGGGTTGGTTCATATGGCTCCAACATGTCAGAGATGTACTTTGGCACTAAACCATGAAGAGACTTGTACACAAGCAAAGCTGTTTTAAAGTCTATTCTCTAAGTGACAGGAAGCCAGTGCAGAGACCTGAGGACTGGACTAATAATGTCGTATTTCCTGGTTCTAGTCAGGACTCGAGCAGCAGCATTCTGGATATACTGCAGCTGTCTTACAGCTCGTTTAAGAGAGCCCAGTGAGCAGACCGTTACAGCAGTCTAACCTGCTGGAGACAAACGCATGGATTAGTCTTTCTAAGTCTGGTTTAGACACTATTCCTTTGATTCTGGCGATGTTTTTTAGATGGTAAAAAGCTGCTGATGTTATTGATTTAATGTGGCTGTTAAAGTTCAGATCTGAGTCCAATAT
>JAPZDV010000011.1:5753179-5788354 GCA_029814665.1 Acanthurus lineatus | reverse complement strand
TTGACCCCTGGGGAACCCAGCAAGTCATAGCCATTTGGTCTGAGACACAGTTACCAATTTCAACAAAGTACCTCCTGTACTTGAGATAGGACCTGAACCAGTTTAAAGCAGTACCAGTGATTTCCACCCAGTCTTCTAACCTCTGTAATAAGATCACATGGTCAACTGTGTCAAAGGCAGTGCTCAGGTCCAGCAGAACTAAGACAGAGACTTTGCCTGCATCTGTGTTCAGGCAGATATCGTTTGTCACCTTGATCAAAGCTGTCTCAGTGCTGTGGTGGGGCCTAAAGCCTGACTGGTAAGTATCAAAAGCATTGTTAGACAGGAGAAAGTCAGTAAGCTGCTGGTACTGTATACAACTTTTTCTGGGACTTTTCCTAAGAATGGCAGGTTTGATATGGGCCGATAGTTCTTCAGTACTGTGGCATCAAGACTGCTCCTCTTTAGAAGAGGCTTAATGACAGCAGTTTTTAAGGCCTTTGGAAATGTTCCAGTCTGAAGTGAGATGTTGACAAGATGAGCGAGTTGTGGTAACAAAATGCTCAGCACAGACTTTAAAAATCTAGTGGGCAGCTCATCAAGGCAGCACGTCGATGGACTCAGACTGCAGATGATCTCTTCGACTGTTTTGTCAGTGACAGGTGTGAAATGTGTCAGCTCTTCATGTCTAGCTGGCTGCAGAGTAGTTATTTGTATTGTGGAAATTATTGCATTTTTAATGCCTTGAACATTATCATTAAAGAATATTGCAAATTCATTACACTTAGATGTAGAAATTAGTTCTATGGGCAGTGAAACTGGAGGGTTTGTTAATCTGTTTACTGTAGCAAACAGGACACGCGAGTTGTTACTGCAGTTTTTGATGATTTCAGAAAAATAACTCTCCCTTGTTCTACACAAAGTCTGGCTGAACTTACATAACTTTTCTTTATAAATCTCGTAATGAACCTTTCTTTTCAGCTCTCCGGTACTCCCGTTTCTGTGCCCTGACTGAGTCGTCTTTTCTCCATGGCGCCTTTTGCCTACTTTTAACCATTCTAACCTTGACAGGAGCAATGGTATCCAAAACCTTTAAAACACTTGATGTGTAAGAGTTCAACAGATCATCAACATTAGAACACCGGTTATTTTCAAACTTAATCATTTCCATAAACTGTGTCCCTGTGCTGTCATTTATGAGTCTTCCTTGAACAACTGCAGACTCAACTGCAGGTTTGGGAGTAACATACAGATCAAAGAAAACACAAAAATGATCAGATAAAGCAACATCGACAACATCCAGATTTGAAATGACAACACCCTTTGAAATAAGCACATCTAGAATGTGCCCCCTACAGTGGGTGGACTCAGTCACATGCTGAGTTAGACCAAACATTTCAAGGACAGTAGTGAGATCTTTAGCTTGATTGTCATGGACTACATCTACATGCAAATTAAAGTCCCCTGTTAAGACTAAACAGTCAAAATTAGTGCACACAACTGAAAGTAAATTAGTAAAATCATCAATAAAACAATTCTGTGGTGGTTTGTAAGTAGTGATATAAAGTATGAAAATTTGTTTTATCTCCATTTTGAATGACACATACTCAAATGATGAAAAAACCCCAAATGAAAGTTTGTGGGTGAGTATGTTGTCCCTGAATATGGCACAAACACCCCCATCCCTCCATTTTGTCGTGATTTAGACATAAAATTGAAGTGAGATGGAGTAGACTCAATCGGGACTGCATTATCTGTGTTTTTGTCCAGCCGTGTCTCAGTTAAAAACATAAAATCAAGATTGTGAGAGGAAATAAAACTATTAATTAGGAATGATTTGTTACTTAAAGATCTGATATTGAGTACTGCATGCTTGAGATTAGCTAGAGTTGAACTGGACGCTGTACACTGGACACGGTATAATTTAGCTTTACAGTTGTAAGTAGTTTTTTCACCCTTTCCTTTGGAAGTAAATGTAGACTTCTTACCACTGGATTCCATTGGGAGCATTTCATGAAGTCCTTTTTCGGTTTCTGAGGCAAAAATCCTTTCTTGTAGTGCACAAATTTCTTGTTGATATATCCAACAGCTTTCACAGAGAAACTTTGTTTGGATTACTCCTTTGGGCATGTTGAGAGGATTGTAGTCACTGGCTCGTCCAATAAGTCGTAAAAGCATAAAATGATTCAAGAAGTCTTGGTTCACTTAAAAGAAAAAGAATAAAATCATATCCAAGACTTGTAGAAAAAAGTAGAATGATTTAAAAGAATGATTTAAAAGCAAATAAAGCAGAAAGCAGCAGGAGCAAGCAGAGACATGTCTGCACTCTCCAAGCAAGTTACAGCCAAAAAATAAAGATTATGGTTAGTGATTGTGGTAAGAATAAATATAAAGGTAAGTATTTATGGTTGGGTTAAGGTAAGGTCACGATTAAGGATGGGGGATAAGGGTTGAGGTAAGTGTAGGTACAGTTAACAGTTATGGTTGGGGAATAAGGGTCGAGGTATGTATTTACAGCTGGGTTAAGGTAAGATTAATGATTAAGGTTGGGGGATAAGGGTTGAGGTAAGTATTTAGGGTTGGGTTCAGGTAAGAATAATAGGTTAAGGTTAGGGTTGGAAAAAATTAAATTGGTCAAGATTAGGGTACTAGAGGTTGGTATAGATTAAGTAGTTGAGGTATGTATTAGGTAGGATCATCTAGTTAAGTTTAGGATTTCTGGGTTGAGGTATAGGGTCAGGTCAAATTAAGGTTTCCTGGTCAAAGTTAGGATGAGGAGGTTATGGTATGTAAAAAGGTAAGTATTTAGAGTTAGGTTAAGATAAGGTTTAAAGGTTAAGGTTAGGGTAAAAAGCTAAGATTATTTGATTATGTATTTTTCCTAAGCTTGGGTGTTATTTTTTATGGACTGATCCTATACTCATCAAATTCACCAAATACAAATAAAAGATATATATATATAGAGAGAGAGAGAGAGAAAGAGAGAGAGAGAGAGAGAGAAAGAGAGAGAGAGAGAGAGAGAGAGAGAGAGAGAGAGAGAGAGAGAGAAAAGTTGGAAAAGCGTGGAGGAAGTTAAAGGAAGGTAGAGTCAGGGAGCGACGCCTGGAGTGGCAGAACTGTCCCCCGCTGGACATGGCTGTACACTCTACCTCCCCCTCAACCCCTCAGTTTCCTGAAGGTAAAGGAGAGAAGAGTAGTGCAAGTAGTGGATGAGATCATAAAACATATATAAAATGACCCAAATGGGAGTTAAAAGGGGAGAGAAGGAGGAATCAGATTTGGACTGTTCTGGTTTTGCCCTTATTCAAACCTTTGGTTTTAATAATGTGGCATGTAGGACCTGAACTGTGTCCCTTTGTCTATCATTTTCACTTTCATTTCTCCTCCTTTTTAGTTTACTGGTTATGTGTAATTTACATTTTCAATAATAACATGTCAAACAACTATTAAGAGAAATCATTGATTAGAAAGAACCAACATGAGCCAGAATAACCACAAGAGAACAATGATTTTAACAATCCTAGTAATCATGCAATTACATAAACTCTCTCTATATCTTAAGGGTTATATACATATTAACTGTTTGTCTGTAGAGTTCTTTAAGTTGGATCCCCATCCACATAGGAAACCATGTGTCTATTTTTTGTATCCAATGCAATACAGCCTTTTTCCTATGGTAGGTATCCCACTGGGAGTTGTGTTGGAGTTCCCTTAGAAAGAGATTCTTCAGGCCATGTTGTTGGATATGCTGAACTAGGTAGGTATTAGATTTGTGTCCATTTTTGGTGTTATACATGTGGTGTGAGAGTCTTGTCCTAAGGGAGTTTCGGGTTTCTCCAACATACTGCATTGGACATTTTCTGCATTTGATCAGGTAGATGCAGTTGGTTTGGTGTAATGAAAACTTATCTGGTATTGGATATGTTTTTCCTTTGATGCAATTCTTGGCTACTCTCTGATTCTGTGGGAGATTTGTGTGACATGGGTTTCCTGAGTTTAGCTTTCACTAGAAGATCTTTTAGATTGGGATTTCTCTTGAAGGCTGAGGTAACCCGGAATTTGCTGGTAAGTATGTTATCCTTCAGTATCTCTTGGAAATTTTCCTTTAGTCTGTGATGGGCTATTTTGAGTATGTTTATATCAATGGGATGATCTGTCAAGTATCTTTTTTTGGTCTGTGGGTCCAAGTTCGATTTGTGGGTTTCCTTACTCATGTTTCGTAGGAAGGATCTTGTGTATCCTCTATGTCTAAGCGTTTGGAAGAGGATCTTTTCTGTCCGATACCTGTCTTCTTGATGGGTGCAGTTTCTATGTATTCTCATCAGTTGTGATTTCACAATACCTTTGAAGACATGTCTGGGTTGGAAACTGGTCTTGGCATGTGTATCAGTTGGTTTGAAGTAAATCTTTTTTCCTAGGATACCCCAGTCTGTAAATGCTGGACCCTTGTATACTTCTGTATCCAGGAAGTGGACCTTTGTTGGGTGTGTCATTGGTTCTACTTTAATGAGGGTGTGGTGGTTGTTTAAGGTATTCACAATGTTCTCAAACTCCTCCTTTGAATGGGTCCAGACCCCCCAAATGCCATCCAGATATCTAAAGTAATAGTCTAGCTTTTTTTGGCATTTAAGGAATGCTGTTTCCTCCCAGTCTGCCATGTTAATATTTACCTAGGCTGGGGCAAATTGTTTGCCCATCTCTGTGCCTTTGATTTGTAGGTAACATTTTTCATTGAATATGCTGGTCAGGCTTATGTGTAGAAGTTGTAAAATTTCATCGTCTGGCCATTTCTCCAATGGATATTTCTTTCAGGCCTTTTTTACTGTTTCCATGCCGAGGGATGTGTCTGTATCGGGGTATAAACTATTGACATCCATTGTGAACAAAAAGCATGGTTCCTGTTAGTACATCTCCCGTACGTGTTTGATGAAGTCTTGAGTATCTTTGATATAGCTGGGGTGCTTATTGGAAAGTGTGTTTAGAAAGGAATCCAAGTATTCCTTTAACTTTCACTTCCGCAGTCCGATACTATGGGACGTCCTGGTGGGATTCTGTGAGAAACTGTCCATTTTCCTGGGGGTTTATGGATTTTGGGAAGAAGGTAAAAGTACCTCTGTCTGGGGGAATTCTCACCTTTTAGATAGTTGGTTTCTTTTTTGGAGAGGATCTTTTTTTTTCTAATGTGATCAACACTTTGTCAATTATTTCCTTAGTTTCCATGAACATGGGTTTTTCGAGGGGTCTGTAATATGTGTTGTCCTGCAGTTGGTGTAGTCCTTCGTATATGTAGTCTGTTTTATCCATTATAACCATTACACTACTTTTGTCTGCTAGAATTATGATTATGTTGGCGTTGTTCATCAGATCCAAAATTTCTTTTAGGGTTCTTTTCTTTTTTCTTTCTATATGTATGTTTTGGGTGGAAACTTGTCTTAAAAAGTAATGCGTGTGTATCTGTTTCCTTGAAGTAAACCTTAATGTCCAAAAAATTGTTCCTTTATATATTGTGGTGTCTAAAAAAATAACTGACATATCATCAAATGTAAATTTTAATCTGATTGATGGATCATGGTTGTTCAAGATGTCAATAAATTCCAAAAATTTGAGTATGTCCAAATTCCAAATATGTCATCCAAATATCTAAGGTACAAAATAGGTTTCTTATTACATTTATTCAAAGCTTTGTCTTCCCAATCAGCCATGAAAATATTGGCATACACTGGGGAAAATTTCTTTCCCATAGCCGTCCCTTTTATTTGTAAGAAATATTCGCTGTTGAATTCAAAGTTGTTTTTGGTTAAATTAATTTCCAAGAGTTGTAATAAATCTTGGTCTGGCCTTTTTTGGTCTAGATATTTCCTGAACATATTTTTAACTGTCAATAAACCTGCCTTTGTGTCAATGTTTGAGTATAACAATCAGTATCAATTGTGAAAAACATGACCTAATTGGAATCTTTAATTTCTTAATGATATTAATAAAATAATACCTATCTCTTACATATGAAGAATGTTTAGTTGATGGTGGATTTAAATAATAATCTATATATTTAGCCATTTGGCACCTCTCACTACTGCAGTCGGATACTATTGGTCTGCCTGGTGGGATCTGAAATGGTACAGTCCATTTCTGCGGATCCTTGTGGATTTTAGGCAAAAGATATAATCTTTGTGCCCTTGGTTCATGCTCTTCCTCGAGGTATTGTTTTTGTTTGGTATTGATGAACTTCTTTTTGTGTAATGTGTCAATTATTTGATGTACAATAGGTACCGTTTTAAAATAGGCTCTTTCAACTTAATAAATTCGATTGGCCTCTTTTATGTAGTGATCCCTCCCAAGTATGACAACTGTGCTTCCTTTGTCTGCAGGCTTAATTACTATATATTTGCTTTGTGTTAATTACTTAAGAGCCTCTTGTTCTTCTTGTGATTAATTTTGTTTTGTGTATGCCATTTGTCATGTTAATGAAAATCTTTTTGATCTTTTTAACCAAAAAACTGAATTACGCCGGGTAAAAAGGTAATAAATTTGATTGTTTTTGTGCGTTCTTAAAATATGCTGCCAATTTGATTTTTCTATGATAATTTTGAATATCTAATTTGAATTGTGTTTTTTGCTTTCTATTTCAATGAATTGTCGGGACGAAAGTCAATCCTCGATTTAGAATTTCCAATTGGGTTTTAGAAAGGCGAAAATTTTCTGCCAAGACTAAAACATTTTGGGACCAAAGGGGTTTTGGCCCCTCCTTCCCCCCTTCCTCAAAGCTCAAGGGGCTTTTAAGTTTTAATATCTGACCCAATGATTGAGCATAGCTCGTGCTGGATCCTTACTCCAATGCGAATGATCCTTTTCTGTGTCAAACTGTGCATGTGGTAGCATTGGAATGAATGGTAAGTTCCATGAAATGTGGGCATGTTTGGAGAGTAATTTGTTCTCCAACAGTCAGGGATGTGGAAAAGTTGATCACTGGGACCCAAAGCTCAGCATACGGGAATTGTCTCTTAGCTGTTCTCACCACAGCTTGCACCTGTTTAATGAGGTTTCTCTTGCTCTCTGTCCCTTACAATTCAGGCCAAAAGAGAGAACTACCTTTTCCACTGTCATGTGGCTAGTCGCCTTTGAGAGGATTGATTAAGCATGTCGAAAATTAGCCCCTGGGTAGCTCTCTATCTGCAGGTCCGGAATTGAGTGAGCTGGAATTCTTGAGAGGTCAGTATCCCCTATGATTAACCACTTTTTACCCACACTCAACCCCCAATCAACCATCTTCCTGTCTGTATTAATGTGTCGTTTGACCTTACATTTTTGTGTTTTAGGAGTTGAGGTGAAGTCCAAGAAGTCATCAGATGTGCTCCTATCTCTCCCTAGGTATTCATGTTGGAAGCTATCTTGGTGAACCATGGCTGTTACCTGGATTCCCGCTTTGGGAATCATCTGACTTGGCTTGGGATTCAAGATTGGAGTTTTGTCAAAACTACTGTCATCCCTATCCAGTGGCCCCTGGGCTACAGAAACCACCTTTCTGTGACTGCGGTCTATCCTGATCTAGGTTTCCTGAGTGTCTCAGGTATGGGAGATTGTCTGTCCTGTTCCCCCTGTTGTTTATCCTCCTCACGACTCCCAGGTAAGTTTTCTATCCCCTGATCTTTCATGGCAGCCACAGTGTGTTTAGTGGATGTTTGTACTGGTGTTGTTTGACATGCTTGTGTTTGTTGTGTTTGTGTTTGTTGTGACTGTTGTGGTTGTTCGATGTGTTGTATTTGTGATCTGGGTTGTGGCATTTGAGGTTGTTTTTCCCCAGTCTCCTGGCATACTGCAATCACAGCTTCAGCATGATCAATCACTTCTTGTGTGATTCGGGGTAGATTTTTCATGGCCCATCTGGTAGCCACTTCAAAGGCCGGTTGCCACTCTGAAACCCAGTCTTCCTTATGATCAGACAAAAGAGTCTCTAGACCCTCCGTATAGTGATCCTCTAATATCATCAGAGTAGTATATCCCCAATTTTTAGCATTCCCTATGATGAGATCCATTGTCTTAGAAGTGGGTAATGCTGGCTTAATCATGGCCGACAAAGTTTCAACCATGCGGAATATCATGAATGGTTCTGGTTTGCCAGGTTTCTGAGCAACATTTTGCAAATGCTGGACCATTTTAATGATTTAATGCAATTTGCAAACCAGTTTGCCAAATTTGGGATCAGTTGTTGGACGTTGTTGACCCTGGTTTAATCTTGATCCCTGTGGATCTAAATTAGTTGATCTTGAACTCACTCCAGTGGTGGGCTGTTGAACCACCGAAGCATAGGACCTAGATTGAGGTCCGAAGTAGTGGGAATTACCTGGGGGAGGCACAGGCTGGTTAGGGCGAGGGTTAGGGTTAGGGTTTAGGTTGGTGCAAACCAGTGCTTCTCAAACAGTGGGGCACGCCCCCAAATGCCAGGGGGGGCGCGTGTGACCTGGGGGAACATGCATGGCAAAACTACTGTTTGCTTTTTCATCGCCTTACCAGAATAAAGTGTAATTGCCCATCCGCTACAGTAGGTGGCAGTGGCGCTTTCACGCTGCTGTGTCTTGGGTGATCACTGTTAACTGGAAACAGATACACACTGAGGTCATGAGGGGTTAAAATTTATTCATTCTTGCTTTTAAAGATGAAAAATGATAAAGGATGGAAAATGGATGAGAATAGATTGAAAAATGTTTATAGTTTACACAAGAATTAAATTTTGCTGAATTTAAGGCAAATTGATGCACTATAAATCTTTTCTGGTTCAGACTAAAAAACAAGGTTAATAAAGTTATTCTTTGTTGTAAGCGGATCTATATTTATTTCTTTTCTCTTTTTTTGTTTTTCCTTAATGTTAATAAGGATCCAATGTTATGCAGAGGTGTACTTGTAACAATTTTATAGACAAATGATACTATTTATAGTCATGGGGTAGGGTGGGGGGCGCAAAATGTTTTCTTCTTACTAGGGAGTCTTAACAGAAAACAATTGAGAAGCACTGGTGTAAACTGTCCTGTGTCAGCTGGACTTACACTGGCTAATGGTGTTGCTTGACTCAGCTTGTCAGATCACCAGTGACATAAGTTCTCAAAATTATGTTTTCACAGTCTAATCAATACAAAAATTGCAGCTGTACCAAATCTATCACTAGATTCAATTAAGATGCTGTAAATTCTATCCGGGTATGTAGAAAAAGTCCTAAAAGCTGACTGTTGGAACAAGAATATAGGGAGTCTTGGCCATAATAACTGCTCACTATCTTATCTTGTTGCATTTATGAAATGTAGCAGGTTTTCAGAACACTGCAGAACAGCTCATAGCACAATGTTGCAAATTTTAACTTCTTATTTTATGGTTGTTTTTTTTTCCTTAACTGGACTTTGAGGTCAGGGATCCTTCATTGTCATTTTTGCAGTGATAAACATATTATGTAAATAAAGTATAAACATAATATATAAATGTATTAAGGTTATAGAATCATTATTATCATGTTATAGAAAAGAGCAAAAAACAAAGAAAAAAAACAACATACTGACTGTTAGTAGGAAATGTGGAATGAACAGCAGTTTTATAAAAACCCTCACTTTCTTCCCACATGGACTCTGCTGCTCTGAGGACTTTGTCACTAACATGTAAACATGTTGTTTACGACCACTTGACTCAGCAACTGTTTCAGTCACTCTTCTTTGGAGGATAATTTTTTCCACAGTGAAAATTACTCATCACCCCAACCAAGTGTACAGTAACAAAACTTAATCTGTTCTCATATGTTGCAGTAATATATCAGACTGGGTACCAAAATGCCACTGACCTATATCAGCTCTGTCTGAACTGTACCACAAGCAGATTCATTTGCAGACACAAAATTAACAAATATGCAAAATTGCAAAACAATGGTATTATAACTGACAAAAGTGCTTTCATGGGAGCCTAGTTTGTTATTTGGTGGTAGTTAATTTCCTGAAGGAATAATATCTGTTGGAATATTATTTACTGTAGCCCTATGTGAGCAATTCGGAAGCATAATATGATGAATACAGAAGATTAAATAGCAACAAAACACCCCACTAACACAGGAAATCCTTATTTATGCTCTATTTACTGTACATATTATGTCTATCACAGACACTATTGCACAATCTTATTTTTCTCAAAAGGGCAATAAAGATTGACGTGCTGGGAATGAGCCAAGTTCAGAAATGAATGAATGTCTCTCACAAAAAACCCAACAGTCTTGAATAGTGATCAAGCTGAAACACTGAACACCAACATGGTGAACAAGTCTGATTATGAATGTATGAGAGTCACATATCATTTCACACTTTTTTCCCTCTGTTGTACAAACAGCCATATCAGAAGTCGCATTACAGGTCATGCTAACCCTATGGGTCAATTTAGTCAGAGCTTCCTCAGTTCCATCCTTTTTCTCCCCATTTCTTTGTTAAGAGAAGATAGGCTTATAAAATTGCATTTAGTCAAGGTAATGACAGACATCTTGCTTTTAGCCTCTAGCCAAATAGTGCAGTGCAAAGCTGCAACAAGCTACTAATTTACCTGCATAATAGGCGAGATTTATCATGGCATATTGGTCTCTGCAGGTGAGGAACTGTGCTGGTGGGGGTCAAATGGTGAGTTTGAAGTTGTCATATTCACTCTCACCCAAAGAGTCAGCTTTACAAAGGAATTGTATTTAGAATATGTCTCTGTTTGAATATGAAAGGAAGGCTGTGGTGCATTTAAAAGTATCATTAATCCATGTTTCATCCTTTCCTTTGATTGATGAGTGAAAGTATGTCACTGGGTCTTTTGAACCCCATAGGCTCTGCTTTCACCCTCCAGTATTCAGGCCTTAGCAGTGAGTGAAATAAATCAAATTTCCTTGACGTGTAAATTCTGAAAGAGACATTTTCATCAATATACGGTTGAAGAAAAAACTAAAAAAAAAGAGAGAAAATTTTAATGCTAGAGTGCATCTGATCTCTGCTTTCAGGCTCTCAACAGCAGTCTCTAACTTATTTGTGGTCATCTTCAAGGGCACAAAAGAATTCAAATCCCCTATCGTCCTAAATCTGTCTTAGCCAACAAAGCTCCAGAGTGCTCTTCTCTCTTCTTTCTAGCCATCAAAACACTCAGTTCTCTAAAAATGTATGAGCTCAATGCAGGAAATAGATCTGAACTTCAATTGAAAAAACACACAGAAAAACTTTGTCTTTGAAAGTTTGTGGCATGTTATTTTTGGTAAAGCTCTTGTTTGCATCAAGGCCTCTAACTTCTAAAGAACTGAATCACGCCTCCGGAGAATAACAAGTAGAATTCAGCTCTCATCACTTCACCATTTAAGCAGTTGCAAAGCTCAACACCGTTATCAAACAGGGAGAGAGGTTCTTATTTGGACAGCCTGACTTGCAGAGAGCTCCTGATCTGTGATGTATTTAAAAATGCATGTAAGTTTTGCACCCAAATTTCCAAAAGTCAAAGCAAATGCTATCCTAATATATCATACCACGGAGAGACTTAAGTGATTAATATATTTTACTTGTTGTTGTGAGCTGCACAGATTGTAAATCTATCAGATTTTAAAATAACTGCAGCTGCATAGTGCACAGGGTTCATAGAAAAAGAAGACAGTCCGCCTTGTTCCCTGCAGGTGGACTTTCTGAACCATTCATGTATACATTTACTGTGGCAGAAATGGCACTTGATGCACAATGGATCTGAATCCATAATACTCTCTCCTGGATGCCACAGCAGCAATATAAAAAGACCCCTATATGGAATGCTCTGCTGGTGGCCTAACCCACTGTTCTGTAGTTCTCATTTTATTTTATTATTACACAATCCCCTGCTGTCTCCGATTTATTAGTCTGTTTGAAGTTACCCACACATTAATATTACAATGATATTTTTTTACTATGCTGGTCTTTCATTTTACTATCAAATAAATAAGGAATAAAGAATCAGCTTATAATGACGACAAAGTGATGAGCAGAAAGTATATTGTTTGGCTTTTTATAACTTAATTATTTAAACCAAAGTTAGCCTTTAAAGGAGCAGTGCAACAACTTTGCACCTGATATTCATTTTACTAATAACACGAGCCTGTGGAAACAATCCATAATGGCTTCTGTGGGTAAGCAGGAGGCATCCCTGTTGATTTGGCTTGTGTTCTTTGTCTGAAGAAAAGCCTAATTATAGAGGAGTAAGTAAACTTAACTAAGCAAAGTGTAATCCATAATTCATTATGCCCTGCTGTGTAACACCAGTCCAGTTTGCAATGCACCTATAGGCTTGTTAAGTACAGTATTAGGGAAAGAAAGAAGCTTACAACAGTTGTGATTCAAACAAAACACTTTTCAGTCAAGCAATACACCTCCACTGTGTATCAACTCTTAAATATCACAACATCTATTAATCAGGCTGATGCATATGTGAAATTGCCAGCACAGATATTAACTAACATACAATTTATCAATCATTTTGGTACTTTACTTGAAATGTTATCAGGCAGAAACCTTTGAAAATTATCATATTTTGTCATTTGTTCAGTAGATACATGTTTTTCTTGATAATTTCATTTCTTCACAGTATATATATTTTTTTTAATAAAACAACTCCATCAAACTCTTGACTGTGTTTGTTTGTCACTGCCATTTGACTGAAGCAGTTTAGCAGATCCCTCCCTCCCCATGTGTTCATTATGGACTCTTACTTAAGCCAATAATGCATCAGAGTCAACTGAGGAATATAATTGTATGGATTGACAGACCATTAAAGAGGTAGGTCCCACTGAGCTTCAATAAACTCCCAAACCATTTCAGTCTGCAGTAACGTGTGCAGTTATCTGAAATTTGCTTTAAAAGTCTGGTAAATTTTTGTATTGAGATGACCCTCTCATCGCAGATTTGGGGGTAATAAAGTTTAAAAATGTGGGCATTTACCAGGCAGTGCATTATGAAAGACAGGCTTAAGTTTTGTAATGGGATTTGTAGGATTCAGTATATCAGGGGCTAAGCCAAAAATCAGAGTATCTCAGGCCCAGCTGCTTTTTTTTTTAAATCTCTTTCTCTCCATCACTATTTTTTAATGCATGTTTTGTTTGGTTGTTCTGTCTCTGTGCTGACACATTAATACATCCAGTGGGTGGGCCAAAGGCTTAGGGTTTAGTCTTTTTTAATTTTTCACTCAATGGAAACAAACTGCTGTTTTAAGTGTGTACTCCTGCGACACATCAATGGAAAGGCTGTAATCTTGTAAATAGATTGATACAAACCATTTCAGGATACAATCAAAACAGTAGGTACAGTAATCACCTCTGTCAGACCAGAAACAGACAAAGAAATAGCTTTCTCAACTCACAAAAAGAGCCATACAATTTACCAGTCTATAACATTCCAACAAAAACAGTCCTGTTAAAGTGGCTGACTAAATGTCAGGTTGAACCAAACCAATCAAGGTGTGAATAAATAGTACTTGATATAGCCATGAAATTCTGACAACAACTAAATGTTGCAATATGGAATATTTTTGAAGTCAAACAATGAAAAATGGTGAAGTCTTTTCAATGTAATACTGTCATATTGTAATAAATATAGTAAATGGCCTGAAAATATGAAGTAATGGAGGTATATATGAAGATAAAAGGCTTAAACATACATCTAACTGGTCAAAATAAAAATGAATTGACATACTTGAGAAATAATGGGGTATAATCATATTCTTTGTTAACATCAGTTAGTTAGTATTGTCTTAGACCTACATAAGGCTACATGGCTGCCATGGTGTCGTATTTCAAAGCTAATAACTCCCAACTGTAGCCATCTGCAGCCATGTGCTTGCATTTACAATGAAGGAATAAATAAAAAAAACAAAACAAACTTTGTTTCTTTGCACTTCTGTTACTTAATTCAAGTAAAATGATTCTCAGTGCTGGGGAAGAAAACTCAAACTTAAAATTCAACAGAAGGAAAGACAATGAATGTACTGCAATTGGCATAAAACCTGCCTTTATAGCCAGATTAGTGTAGCCTGATTTTACAGAAATTGTTAACTAGTGCCTGACAATGCTGCGAAAAAGTGTCACATATTGTTAATTTTATTGCTCTACCATGAATATTTTGTTTTAAAAACAAAATAATACAACTAGACAGATATTACGAGCAAATTATGATTACAATAATACACACTATAATGTCAAACATGAGAAAGATTAATGATATGCTTTGTTGTCACTTTAGCTAAGTTCTATCTCTTAACTTATTTGTTAAATTTGGTGGGGGTTTTCTTATTCTTTGTAGAGCTCAGAGATCTACTGTCAGAGAAAGTGTTGAGGGTGACATTTTGTCTAACCACATCAAATTTTATGCTCCGTCTAAGCTCAGACATGATGCATGAAGTTCTGCCCCTGCAGTGGTGGCTGGGAAATTATTAAAACATTTGACAGGATGAAAATTAGCTCTGCACTAAAATACAGAGCTGAACTCAAAGAGCCTCTGCAAGTAGCCCCCAGAAGCATAGCCAGGTTGTTTTGGACACAACAGAGAAGAGAGAAAGTGAGGAGGAAGAATAGAGAGAGGAAGATAAAGGGGGATTAGAGGGAGACGGAGGCTGACAAAACTGAGACAGACAAACAAACAGCTCAACAGATTGACCAGGGATGGAGGGACAGATGAAAGCTACAGACTAAAAGAGTGACTCAGCCAAAAAGGGAGGAAAACGGACTGCTTGGAAGAAAAAAAAGATGATGTATTCAATGCACAAGATACCTGCCGCCTCTTAATTATGGGATGATTGTCTTAATTACTGTCTGTAATCAGCCAGCAGAATGACGCTCGCTCATTACCTGAGGCTCAGTGTTACAATAGACTTTTTACAGTGTCTCCCTCTATGGATACGAAAATGAAAGGTGAGTGATTTTCTCTCACTTAGGTAAACATTGGTTTGAACTTTAAACAGCATCTGGGAGAAAAAGGGGAATGATGACAGGAACTGACTGAAAAAAGGCAAAGTTAAGACGTTTTTGTTTTCTTTTTTGTTTGTTTTGTTGAGTGTTGATTTAAGTGTAGGTCATAAGATTAGATGCACAGGTTTCTCTTGCAATTACCGTCATTTTTTGCTGAAAAATAGCTGTTTTTTTCTTGTTTTCAAACAAAAAATTAATCCATGAGAATCTCTTGTGTACCTTCAAATTCACCAATGCCAGCAGTCCTCCTGTGAGTCTTTTTCTCTTAATTGAATTACTGTTCTCTTGTTCTCTAAAGGGTTTAAGACCAATCTGCTTTTCTTTTAAAACATTTTTCAGTAGGTCTACTGTACAACTAGGACTCTTTTGTCAGGCTCCTTTAGATTAAGTCAAACTCCACTGCAGGTATCCTCATTTTAAAAGCAAGTCGTGAACAGAAGCTCTCTTGTTTCATTTATTAAGGCAACGGTAACCGCAAACATGTTGTCGAGGCTTAGTGATTTCTTTTCAAGGTGATGCTTTTGACAGTTTCACGTTTGCTGAGCTCAGTTGTCAAGGCTTGAAGTGAAAAAATATAAACATGTTTTGATGAAGTTGGCGTTCAAGTGTGGAGTGAGTGGAGCAATTATTTTTGACTAGAACTGTCGTATACATCATGTTCCGAGCAAAACACCAATGGGACCACTTAACAGGCAGTGTTAGCAAAAGAAAAAAAAACAAGCAAACAAGCAAACAAAAAACAATTGGCTAATAATCCCAAACAACTAACTTTAATTTCATCCTGCTCTGTGTTGTACAACAGAGGGAAGAGAGCAGCTGTTCCTACATTTGCTACTGCAGACAGGTGGACGCTCTAGAGATTTAACTGAGGTTCAACACCAGCCTGCAAATCCTACACAGTATTTTTTTCATATGTGCTGTTTCTGGAATGCCAGTGGATTTAACTAATTAGTAGGAGCCAGGTGTTAATTAGCCAAGGTGAGCCGGGATCCGTTTGGTTCGAATCCATACTGCCGCGTCTCATGGAACTCCGACTCTTTGATCTCCCCTGAAGGGCTGAATGCGCCACTGTGCTTGTCATTTCCAATTAGGATGTTAAACAGATATTCCGAAGATATCCCACTTGTTCTTCCCTTCCTGTCCTCATCCCAGTCAGATGAGCGGAACAAGAAGGATGACAAAACTGGCGGAGTGTATATTTTCTTTCTGTCAAGTGTTCTCCTCTCACCTGTTTGACAGGAAGCTGTAGCACCAAACACCAAGCAACACCTGCTGTGGAGGACATGAGGAGACTGTAAACATAGCAACAGTTTCCTGTCGCTTTGCATAAAACCAAACAAAATCATTTCTTTCGACCGCACTATTATTTCAGTAATTAGAGAACAGACAATTCAGGAAGTTATTCCCGAGCTTTTAAAGTGGCACCACTCAGGATAAATGTCCTATTTACACAATAAATACAGAAGTTGTTGAGGGCCATTAAATTCATCATCAAATCCAAATGTGTCACTGGTGATCTGAGGAGTAATTTAGGCTGATCAATCACCATATTATGCTAATTACGAACGGGTTTGTTGGCACGGCCCTCAGAGGCTTACTTATGCGCACACATTGCACCAGAGATGAAATACAGAGTGTACAGCCAACTGTGTGGGACTCCTGGTGCAGATGACAAAGTACCTACTTTATACTCCTACTGCACTACATTTTATCCGGCAGATTGTACTTTTTTGCTCCATCACATTTCCATCATCTAACCAACCTTCAGATTGGTCTTGCAGCCATGGGAAAGGGGCTTGACCTTATACATGGAACCCCTGGACTCAACCATAGAAATGGCAAGCAATTGAAACTAGCTTATTAACCAGATACAGCAGTTAAATACTGATTTCATATTGATGTGTTGGCACTGGGATAATTTTTACTAGATTATTATATTTCATTGACAATCAATATATCAGACAGGGGCCATTAGAGCACATGTCCATAAAGCATTTGTTTTGAATGGCAATGTCTTTTTTCATGTAACCCTTTTGAGCAGAGACATATATGGCAGCATGTATACAGGCAAAAAAAAAAAAAAAAAACACTCCATCCAGTTTTTTTTTCTCAGTGTCAGTGTTGGGGGTTGGTCAAAAACTCAACAGGGTACCTGTAATATGCAGACAGAGCCCAGATATTTTAAAGCATGTAAGAAGATATGAAAAGCCATCTGCTAGTCTACTGCAAGCAGTCAAAGCTTTAGTGTGTACATGTAATGGTGTTTTTAATCATGTCATTTTCTGGCGTTAATGTCATACCTTCTAATTCAATGGTTTGACTTTTTTTGCCGTTTTCCTTTTTTTTCTTGTGGACATTTGACTTTGCCAGGGTCTTATCATGTCTTGACATTTCCTTCTGATTGATAATAGAGGTGGCACAGTGTGAAATGCATGGAAAATGGTTTAGTGGTTTACAGAATTTTACTGGTGTCTAATTTGCATCTCTGCAGTGCCTCAAATATCTTGCAGCAGTTGCTGCACTGAATCGTGTAAACACCTTTGTTTTGTATGATGAAAGGCAGGTGGGGTGGGGGGTTGAGGCTTTTTCAGAACAGCATGCAAATACAGAATAATAGAGGATTAGAAGAGGCATATTTGCATATGAAAAAACTGTTCACTTATGGGGGAATGCTAGATGCCTACAGTCTATGGATAAACACTCAGATGAGTAATGTGTCTTGTGGATGAGCACGTGCAGAAACAGCTCATAAGATCCAATTGAATGGCTTACACAGAATTAACCTGGCTCTGGAACTGTAGGATTTGGTTGTGCAGACACATATGACAGGTCATTTAACATGCTGTTGTAATGTTGTGGCGTAATGTGGTAATTGTTTGCCTGTGTAAATATGAACCTGCATGTTCTCCTTTTGAACTGCAAATCTCTTTGAACAAACCACAAAGGAAATGGATAATTCATTGGCTAGGTAGCATGCATTTCCTGTGTTTGCATGGTGAATAGGATGTATGGGTAACAGTTAGCAGGGAATTTCTTGCTACAGTAAGATGTACAATTGCAGTTTTAGGACACAAAATCTGTGTGTGTTTGTGTGGGAGGAGAGAGAATGCAGGGAAAAAAGGGACAGAAGGCAAGGCAAATCCATCAGAGACTGAAAGGCAAGTCACTCAGCAAAGTCAAGCAGGTTTATACACAGAGAGGGAGAAGAGGGTCACAAAGGGACAGGGAAGCATAAGAGAGAAGACGAGAGTGTGAGAATAAGGCTTGAGGGGAGACCAGAAAA
Source organism: Acanthurus lineatus (assembly GCA_029814665.1). Lineage (NCBI taxonomy): Eukaryota > Metazoa > Chordata > Actinopteri > Acanthuriformes > Acanthuridae > Acanthurus > Acanthurus lineatus. The sequence continues at coordinate 5,770,124 of JAPZDV010000011.1, read as the reverse complement.
AAAAAAACCTCCACACGCACAATTGAATGTTCCCCTCAACACTTTATTTTAGGAGCATCAGGGGTTGACATCAAAAAAATACTTTTGAATTAAACTGTCATGAATGATGTTATGACATGTGGTGTTATGAGTGAATATGTTAAAAACTGAGAACAGAGAGGAATGATGGAGGCGGTGAGGGAGGAGAGTCCGGGGATGAAGAGGAGGAAGACTCTGAGAGTGGTTGCCAAGACTACAGCACCATCAGCAGCAGGACAATAAAAGAGGAAGAAAAAGCAATGACATTAAAAAAAGGAGGAAAAAAAAGATTTCTGTCCCATTTTTTTGACTGAAAACTAAGTTGGATTCTTTTGGATTCATTCCTCCAAAAATTATGATTAATGATGGAAAAGGTGCCTTTCTTCCAACTGACTGTAGATATAACATTCTAGAAAAAAAGTATATGGCAACATTTTGATGATTTATACACAGATGTTCTAAATAATGCTTAGTAAAATATTATTAATTTCTTTGCCATGGTTTGAAGGTTTGAAGAACCCTTAGAAGTTACAGGATAATATCATCCTCATAATATGAGGCTGAGTTTTAGTGGATAACAAGCCGGAAAATTTCTGCTTTTTTTCCAAAAATATCTAAGCAACTCCAAAAAAAAGTTACAGGATATGACATCAACTGTACTTTTTATTAGAACACATTGCATGGCAACAGTTTATTAAAAAAATGAAAACTTTACATGCTGATTTTTATAATAAAAGAGCTCTGACAGTTCTGATTTTTGACTGATGTTTGAACACTGTGTTCTGTGATAGATGTGGGAATACAGCAGGCTGTGGAATCTTGCTGTTGCAATGTGTTTGGCTTTCATGTGACAAATAAAAGGGAGCAAGTTGTGGGAGGTCGTGACCCCACAAAGAGCAAAGGATATTTATCCAATTATTAAATGCATACTATAGGAGATCAATGGAGAATAGACCAGTAAAAGGGTCAGAATGAAAGCCAGTGAAAAAAACAAAATGCAATGGAGAAGCACTGACATTTTCGAATTGGTCACTGTGTCCCTGTTTTTTGTAAAGCCTGTCATTCATCTGGGCTGGAGACCCTCAAGGCTTTTATCAATCAATGTCTCTGCAGAAGCAATTATAAGAAGAAGCACTTGTGCTGTATAAGACCAAATTATCTTCATGCATTGCCTCCCAGTAAATGTTAGATGGCAAGGCAGCAATAGGTGGAAATTGAAAAGCACTACACAGTCATGCTTCAAGGACTGGAAAAGAGTTGTTTCATTCAATCACACAAAAAAAGCACCCACATGCTAATTGACACAGCATGAATCACTGCACTCCTGCTCACAGAAATGTCTGAACCCATACGCTAGTTACTGCACAATTCCCACAAGAGGTTGACATTCTCCATATTTCAAGCTTGTATCCATGTCTTACCATCTTTCTCTCTCTCTGGCTGCCTTTCTCTTAGTCAGTCGTGTGATAGACTGACCCAGGGATATAAATGACATGAATTCCTATCTATCATTCCTCCTCCGTTCCCTCTCCCCTGCTTCCTCCCTTGTGCTGTGGAAATCAAAGACTGCTGAGCCAAGGGGAAAAAAGATTCCATCAATCTTCGCCTGTCCCTAACAGTCACGTTTACCTGACAAAGTTGCACAGCACTCTGTGAAATGCGGTTCCCTCCTGCCAAAGCCTTGGCTCATGCCCCTGAAATACTGTTTCTTTCTTTATATTAAATTCTATTTAATGGGCTGCCTCGGTGTCTCAGTAGGGGTGGGTGTATAATGTCAACCTGCAAGATCATGGAATCCGTCTCATGACCTTCCTCACGTGTCTTTCTCTCTATTTTAAGCTTTATTTATTCAGGGAAAGGTTTGCTGAGCTCGCACACTCGCATTCAACAATGCCTTGCTTAACATTCATATAGATACACATATTCACTGGGGGCTGCCATGCACTAATACAGTCTTTACTGCTGGACAGGGAGCAGCTCTCCCTGCACAGCTTGGGTGCCTCAGTGGTAGCTGTGTAGTTTATACAGTAACTATCCACCTACATATCTCCTGAATCTGTTGACATCCATTGCCAACTGAAGCTGAAAGGAATGGTTGTGATTTTTTTTTTTTATCAACGTTTAATTTAGTTAAAGAAAAGATTCACATTTTTTAAAATCTACAGAGCTTCAGAGCATAACTCACATCCACTATGTATTATGAGCACTGAAAGTGTTACAAGTTGCTGTAATCATTCCCGCTCTCCAAACTGATGGTGAAGGGATTCATTTAGAAGAGATGGGGGACAAAATACGTGACTCTCTTTTTATGCAAAAAATGCACTCCACAGAAATGAATGAGTCTTCCACAGTCTGAGGAGCACAAATCAAGTAGATATCTTCCAAAGTTACAGTCTTTTTAGGATTTAATTTCCTCTTTTTGTGTCTCTGAATTGCTTAGCTCGCTGAGCTGAGGCTGAAGGAATTTTTGCACTGAAAAGACTCTCAACTGTAACTGGAAGATACCCACTTTCTGTCCAACTCAGACTGATAAAGACTCTCATAAATCTTAGTTGAACTTTGGAATCCGCTGTTGCACAGAACGAGGACAGTGGATTTTGTCCATCCTTTCCATTGTAATCCCATTAGAAAAGGATTTCTTCACAGCCAATTTGGAAAAGAGGAACAATAACAGCAATAAGGCAACCAATAGCTTTTGTAATGCACACACAGTACGGACATGTGATCATTGTCTAAACAAAGACTTGAAAAAATGTAACTGTATTCTTTAAAAAATGAAAACAAAACATGTTGGACAATCATAGCTTTCACATTGGTTTGGAAGGAGCTTTCAAATTCTTTTGAAACAATGGACAACCACCAGAAACACAATGTGCATTTTGTGTTAAAGCCTAGCACTGATGCAGCCAGACGGATTTAATATAACTGTCCCAGTACACTACTTTCAATCTTTTCAATGAGAACTGTCTGTTAACTGGTTATCTGTTAATCTTGTCAGAAGTAAAGCACTGGGGTATGTTTCATAAAGCAGAAGTACCTAATAGATCTAATAAATCCTGCACATTGGTGCAGTTTAAATTACAACTTCGATGTGATTTAGACTTGAATCACCAATTAGAGACATTCTCACATTTGTTTTTGATGAGATGTGACAAATTCAGAGCAGACAAAAAGAAAATGTAATGACCAAAGTTGTTTTTACTAGATTCAATGTCAGAATTTTAAAAGAGAAGAAGGTAACAAAGAAATTCTAGAAAAATATGTTTTCTTTAGATATTTCATATCAATCTTAGTAAGTGAAATGTTGTAATGTACTTTGTTTGAAGTGAAGATGGTCAGTGGATACTCCTCTCTTTCAAAATCTCTACAAATTCTTGTCAATTTTTGAGCTGTTTGAGCTTCTGTCTGTTCAAGTACAGCTTATCTCTTTTCTCTTGTTGCTGTCACTTTCCACCATATGCCAAGGTTTGAAACTAATCTGTAAAAAAAAACTTTAAAGCTTTCAGTCTCATGGAATTATTTCAGTGGATTTACTTCAAGTATTCGATCATTACAAGACAGTCGTGTACAGGAGTAATTCTTCTCTGACATACCATAATATGATATGGAGATATGAAATTGTCTTTTGCTAGCCACTGAATGAATTACAGTATATGTAGAGGCAAATATATTCCAAGATTGCTCTGCAGAGTCTCCAAAGCTGGAGTATATCTGTCCTCATTATTCTGATATGATATTGCCCTAAGACAGATCAGACAGCAGATGCTAACTACTCCACTAAGCTTGAATAACCCCTAAAATCTTTGCACAGCTTTATTTTTCATTGCTGCGTTGATAATGTTATTGCAGATATGCTTATGATGGACTTTCTAAGTATAGAAAGTTCTCTGGGTTTGGCTGAAAGCCTGGAGGATCAACATTATCATTGTGGGCCAGAGAGGAGCTGCCCAGAAGCTTGTCCCCGGAGGCTGCTTAATGAGAGGACAGAGCAAAGAAGAAAAGGAGAGGACTTGAAGCACCTGAATGCCTGCCGTTTTCAGAGTATAGCAGAAATGCCTGCAGTGAAGTGTTGTTGTAGCCACAGGGCATCTTCAGACAATGTCCCGACCTGGCTTTACCTCCCCGCTAGCCGGCAACACCGTTTATCCAACATGTTTGCCCCTTAGTCACATTTAGGGTGACTTAACACAAGAGGACTCATGGCTAAGGCAGAATTCCTTTGGATATGTGGTTCATTTTAGAGGATACTGGTCTCTTCGCATCCCATTCATTGTAATGTTAGCATGAAAAGACATAAAGTTACCTCTGGAGTACATCATGACAGGTGTATGATGTTATTGCTTTGTATTAGAATGACACAACGCATCATAAGTCCCTCAAGGTCTTGAATTGGTGAAATACTTACCTCTCTGTAAAACCAAGAGTTACCCTGAGAAAAGAGAATGTGTTTGGATGACTGCAAGGTACAAATATTTTAATGTAGATTTTATTGTACAAAAGCTGCATGTCAAACTCTTCAATGATGGCATTGTGAATAGTTAAATATAAATCTTTGGTTTGATTGAGGCTTGATGTACTAGAGAGTTGATGGGAGAAATCCCATACGACCTTCACCACCAATACATCATATACAATAGCTAAAAAATGAGACACTTCAAAAATGTGGCAGCATGACCCCAGTCTACACTGAAAACAGCCACTAAACCATAATTGGGGAGGCTGCTGTTCATCACAGTTCAATGACCTGGAGTTGCCCTCTTCTCTGCCCTGAGATTTGCAGAGATTTGGGTGCAGATGCCTTCTCCAGACTAACTATATAGTTCAAATGGTAGGTATATACCATAACCTGTTTTTTTTTTTGGACAGCACTTGGGACTTTCCACTTTTGTGATTATTCTCTGTTTAATATTGAAGTTTATAAAAAGAGGAGTTTGGCATGCCTGTCTGAATGATGTTTTCCCACTAAAAAAGGGATTTAATTTTGTATTTAATTTTGTATTTAACCTTTTGCCTTTTTTGTATGATTGCATTCACAGTGTGTTGGCATGAGAAAAGGTTAACACACCAGAGTAAAAATGTTCTGAATACATTTTAAATGAAAAGTTTAATATATTCCTGGAATTGCAGTTTTAAAATTCACATTTGGATTTTTTTACAAATAACTGTCTTTAATTATTTTTTAATTAAAGTTCATAATTTTACAGCAAGTAACTTTACTAACTGGAATTACCAGAAATACCCTGGTTCTTTTTCTACTAGTTCAAAGAAAAAATGTAAAGGCTTGTCTCTGGGTGTGTAGCATTGGTTTCTGCTCGCTGTCAGTCTCTATAGCAAAGCTTTTAGTGGTATTTACATAACAGAGCAAATTTGTGGTATAGACATTACAGAGCAATGAAAAGAAGGATTGTAAACAGCTCTGACAGGGAACAGCTTCTCATTGTGTTGAGGATTTTTAACAGGAGCCACGTGGGCATTAGCATTATGCTATGAAGTGGTAAAGTGAGGGACTAGGGAGAGCACAAATAAAGTTGGCTCTGGCCTTCTGTAACCTCTGCAGTAAAATTATAATGCAGTAATGGAGGCACCCTCCTTTACTAAATGAGAATATAAACAAATGATGGATAGCAATAATCTGAGGAGTCAGCAGAGCACATCAAATGCCCCAACGCCTACATGACCACGTTGAAATGTTCGGAGAAAAAGAATAAATCGAGAAAGGGTCAAAATGAACAATAAAAGGCAGTTCCTTTTCCACAAATAACTACAGTTAGAGCGAACTTAGTTTTGTTGACCAGGAGAGAGGGAGAGGAAGAAAAAAGTGAGGTAAAAAATACCTTACAAGGTCAGCATCCTGATTACTGCTCCTGCACATCTATCCTTTTTTTTTCTTTTTTCTTTTTTCTGTATGAGTGTGTATGCAGCTTTGTGTGACTTAGGCTACTTTTGGGGTCAAACTTCAGATTCAGGACAAGTTATTTGTGAACAGTGGAACAGTGTTGTCCGTGTTTGGCAAACTGCTGATTTTTGAATCTTGAATTTGTTCTCAATTGACTTTAAAGTATGAATAACTATGATGTGACACTTTACAACAGTATAGTACAACAGTTTATGAAATTAAAATTTTTGAAAAAGCACTAAAATTTCAATCAAAACGACCATATTACAAACATCTGTGTTTAAGTAGATGTTTAAAGAAACTCAATCAAGATAATTCAGACAGGCGTATTAAAAAACCCTGATGTTAAAGAGGTGTAATAAATGATAAAAAGGAAAATAAATCATTCACATTCAGAAAGGAATGAATTAATGATGTGAATAAAGGTAGGTTTTCAGTCTTCTATGCATCCATCCATCATTGTCTTCTGCTTATCTGGGATTGGGTTACAATGGTAGCAAGCTGAGAGGGTATTCCAGATGTACCTTTCCAGGGAACACTTTCGAGCTCCTCCAGGGGAATCCCAAGGCATTCCCAGGCCAGATGAGATATGTAAGCTCTGAGTTTACCCCAGGGTCTCCTGCCAGTTGAACATGCCCAGAAATCCTTCAAAGAAAGGCGCCCAGGAGACATCCTTATCAGATGCCCAAACCACCTCATAGTTTCTTTTGTCACCAAGGAAAAGCAGCTCTACTCTGAGCTCCCACTAGATGTTCAAGCTCCTTATTTCAAAATTCATTTCAGCTACCTGCATTCACAATCTCACTCTTCTGGTCACTACCTTGAGCTCATGACCATAGGTGAGGATTAAGGGGCAGAAGGACCAGTAAATCCTGTTCAGTTCTCTCTTCACCATAATCGTCCATTACACATTACTGTTGATGTTGCTTCAAACCACTGGTCCATTTCTTGCTTCATTTCCCATCACTTATAAATAAAAATCCAAGATATTTCAACTTCTTTGCTTGGACAACAGCTCTCCTCCAACTGGAGGAGGTAATCCACTGTTTTCCAGCTGAGAACCATGGCCTTCGACTTCTCTCACTCTCATCTGGGCCACTTCACACTTGGCAGCAAACAGTGCATGCTGGAGGTCAAAGGCTAGTGAAGTCAACAAAATCTTCTCATCTGTAAAAAGTAGGGATGTGATTCTGAGGTTTCTGTACTCTATTTTCAATCTTGATGGAAAGATTTGAACTGAAATTTTGAACTGAAGTGTGCCATAAATTATAACTAGATTGGATAAGTAAAGTGGTGGAAGTCCAAAATGATTAAAGGTAAGACACACCTTAAAATCAGTCCTGGCTTGCACTGGTGCAGTGAAAAGAGGCTATAATGGGTTTTATATTATCCCTTTCTTATCATGCTTTTGCAAGATTCTAGTTGCAGCATCCAGAGCATGCTAAAGACATCAAGTTGCACGACCAGGACGACCAAAATAAAAGGCATTAAAAAATCAAGTTTGGAAGATAAAATAGATTTATTTTTGTTTGGCTGTAAGCAATGATAAATCATCATTCAAATCATCAATAATCAAGTCTGATTTCAAAAATATTACTTAGATTAAAAAAAAAAAAACATTGCTATCTTAGTCTATCAATTGATGTTGTTTTTAAGCACTGCACAGCAAAAATCAAATACTCATCCATTCTCTTTCTTGTTTTTGGTAGAAATAAGTCTAAATTGTGAAGCTGACAAAGATCATTTGACTCTACAGGCACATTGTATAACCAGCTTAGCCATGAAAACTGAAAAAAAAGTACAGCACAAAGAACTTAGCCTTGTGGTTCATCAGACTTAAAAAATAGAAAATTCTCATATCTTACTTTTGTTAAAGAAAAGTTATATATATACAGTATATAAATTCCTTTTATAGGAATAAAACAACAGAAGCATCATCTCCTGTATACCAAAATGTTTCTCAATGGGCTTGGAAAATGCTATTGCAAAAAGAAGCATGCAAAAATGATGCAAAGTCAGAGTTGACAACGTTTACTACGGTCGAGGCAGTCTTCGTTGAATCACCGGACAGGAATCAGACTTAAACTTGTCTAAAAGATTTCTGATGGATAAGTAAATAATGTTTTTTATCTGTAGCTGCTCTCTCTAGCAATGTAAACATAACAGAAAGATCTGAAACTGGTTTATAAAATTTCAGAACGTGTGTATGAATATTAGATATTTTAAGCTGTGGTTCAATAATGGTAGTTTTAAAAGCTATGGGCGCAGAGAACATTGAAAACGACTTCTTGCTGACATCAGGAGTAAGACTACATAAACAGGAAACGATTTTCTTAAACAGCTACAACAGTATGGGGTCTAATATGCAGGTTGTAGGTTTGAAGGCCATTACCGGGCTGGTAAAGGTCTCAGGGGAAATTATTTGAAAGTGTGAAAGAGTGCAATTGGTCTGAGTCACAGTGCCTGCATGCTTTAAATTATTGCCATAACGGTCACACTGAGGAGAGTGTGGACAAGTGATTTTATCTCTGATTTCGATACTTTTTTTCAAGATACTTTTATTTGTGTAGTACTACAGAAAATGAACAGTACCTGAAAATGGAGCTTTAACCGGGTGTATCTTGTATAAGGTTTTCAGTATCACCTTGATCTTTTGGATTATTTTTATAGATGTTAAACTTAAAAGAAAGCTTGCTGTCCTAGCAGCTGAGTGTATAAAAAAACTCTCAACTGAGGTTTTGTGTGGCATTCTTCACATGTCAGGTAAAGTCTACAACAGTAACAAGGTCCTGACATTACGCTTTCTGGATTTAAACTGTCATTTATATTCAAATTTGAATCGACCAGTAAAACTGTGCTGTCATATTTGACAGGAGAGTTTCAAAATAGAGATCTTAGGTAGAGAATTAGGATGGTGTTTTGTTGTCTATAAATTGTTAATGCAATGATGTGCTGTTGAGTTCTTATAACCTTGACTGGATTTTTAAGACCTAAGAAATATCTAGTGGTACTCTCAGTGCTGGTTAACAATTCAGAAAAGATGGTTGCTCTTCCTTCCCCTTTCTTGCCATGTCTACCTGCCCTTAAGAAGATACAGATTTGGTGAGAGCTAAAAAGCCAGATATTTATCTCAGGAGTTGAAAGAGGCCAAAACAAAGCTGAAACATAAGAACATGACATATTAATGTGTAACAATAATGTAACTCACATAACCTAAACTAAAAAACTGACTGTACCTTGATTCAATCTATACACTTTGTGGGCTTGGTTGATTATTTAGTGATTCATTGATTGATTTCATCAATTGAGGTAGCATTCATTGCCTGAGAAAGTCATCCTTGATGAAACACTGTATGAATAAATGACTTGGATTGACTACACAACTAAATTGACTACAACAAGAACACGCCCCTGTGGCTCTTTAGCAAAGAGTGACAACATGGGGTCAGAGGGTCAGGGGTATCCTCCCCTCACAGCCTTTTAACACCACCCACAGGCAGCCCGATCACCTTGGAATGACCTGGTTGTTATGTACTGTTTGGAAGCAGACTGTTTAAGCCATGTCAGCTGGCCTAAATAATGCCATCACCTGAACAAGCAGGACTCAGCAGAGAGATGGGGGGATTAGCCAGCGTGTTGGCTGTTCGCTGTCTCGCCTGCTGAAGGGCAGATGGAAATTACTTGGAAAACAATCCTTTTATCAACAATGTCAATATTAATATTAATCACCCAGGGAGCAATTCTGTGAGCAGAAAACTCATGGAAAACAATAAAAAAACAACAAAACAAAACGAAAAGCTAAACACAAATTCATAGACGGACAAACACACAAAAGTACACACCAGAGACGTAGGTCAATGAAGGACTAACCTGCAAAGGCTGAAAGCAAACTGACCCCAGGTATAATGACTATTTAAACTTTTTGAACAGTTACGAATTTAAAGCTTAACTTTTGCGCAACAATTTTGATGAGGCTCCCCTGACCAAAATGAACTCAACTGTCCTTTCGCTTAATGTACTTGAAGAATTTTGTGATGCCCTGGACACCATCATAATTTGTTGCCCAGTGTAACCGAGTTGTGTTATTCATTTCACCATGGAAATATTAGGTTTACATCCTCACTAACTCAGACCTGTGTCCACAACTGCTGAAGCCACTGGGGAGCTGAGACAGCCAAACTGAGTCCACCAGACTTCCTGATAGCAGACATTTAGTAAACCACAATAGTTTCCATGCCCTCCATAAGTATATATCAAGAATGTTTGCATTTATTGATTTTTTGACTGTAGCAAATAAGGGGACTTTGTACACTAGTAGAACAATATAGATAAGGTTAATAGTTAAAAAAAAAAAAAAAAAAAAACAGAGACCTACAGTGGGATATATATTTTTTTATTTAAAAAGCTTTCTGGGCAGAGTGCGGCTCTCTCAAAATGACAGAAATGTAGAAGACACACAGGGGGTTTTCTAGGTTTTCTAGTTACCATGGAGATGACTTACTGTTTTTTCCTCTGCTTTACTGAGGTTAACACTGTTTTGAAAATCTTTATTTCCAAAAACGCTTAAATATATTTTTGAATGCATCATCAGACTGAAATAGGGCAGACTGTTTGTGTACAGTATAACACTAAAGCAATATATCAGGAGTTTCTCTCTAATAAAGTGTCTCAGAAAGCTTAAAACAACAAACCTGCTGCTGTGTGATGAATTTTCAGTCTTCTATAATGGCAATACAAAAGCTGAGAAGAACATCAATGAAATTTAACATCCACCACTGTACAGTATAAATAAATCTCATCTGTCCAATGAACAGGAACATTCATGATGGTATGGTGCTTTTTGCTGGATTGCTTCCATACACTGCGTCTGATGTATGACTGTGAATATTGCAGATTTCTAAACAACAGAAGGAGAGGGATGATGGATATCAAAAATGTAAATGGTTGCCAAGACAGAGAGCATATAAATCAGTAAAGGAGAGATATTTTTTCTTTTTTTTTCTTTTGTCCATTCTTAAAAAAACAAAATCATGGTCCATTCATACTTCATGTAGTAGGACTTGTGCACAACATGTGATTTGGGCCTTTTGCCACAACTTTAATAAATGACTATTTATTCAGTCATGCATTAGATTCTTGTGCACTGTAAATGTTTTGAATTCTTTAATTTTGAAATTCTGGTTGAGTAGGAATATCTGTTGAAACCATAAATTATATGTTGTCCCAATATTACAAATGAAAAGTATGCTCAAATATCTCAAACATCACATTTGTCAACTATGTGAAAAAGAGAGAAAAAAAAAGTCCTGAAGTTGACTTTTTACTAATGGTGTTACTACTGTAAGCTATTTTTAATGTTGGAGCACTAGTTAGCAAGGGATCTTGATTATAAGTCTAAAATTTTTTCATGTTTCATTTGTTTAACTTTAACTTTAACTAGAGAATAAGGATTTAAATATACAGAAAGTTTATATCCATACAACACAATTCCAAATTTTTCACTCTAAATTTATTCCATATTTCATTTCTTGCAGCGACCTGTCCTTCAGCTTGCATTTCATAGCCTTTTAAATTGCCCAAATCATGAAGGGACAAGGAGCTCCTTCCTTGTTAGATGTGACTTTGGTAGGCTGATTGAATCAGATTCAAACAAATGGACTCAGCTGAATCTGTTTTGTAGTGATTAAAGTCCTGCGCCAGGTACACTCCCCAGCTCCTCCAGAGTGCTAAGCTCTCAGTTCTTGGAATGAGACTTAGGAGCATGAAGTGAGAAAACAAAGACGCTGCAGAAACATTGTTTTGGCATGTTAGGCTGATCCCTCCAAGAGCTGAGAGAGGAGAAGTGGGATGTGGAGTCAAAACTACTGGGAAATCTCTCTTGGATATCTGGCAGTAGGGAAATAAATGTAATCCCTCCTTGTTATTGTCTTCTTCCGGGCCTGTGTGTACTTGAGAGGAGGAAAAAGGAGGAAAGGAAAACTCTTTTCAAAATAATGCATGCATCTGATTAGCCTGTGGCTGTTGCTGATGGACAGTGAAGTGGCATTATCTCTAAATTATATGGCAGATGGCAAAAAACATGAAAGAACAAGGAAGAAAAGAGAAGCAGATTGAATAGAGAGAGATGATGCATAATCCTCTGTTATTCATGCTGTTTTAAAAAGGCACTGCTTATTCTGCAGATATATGTATTCCTTTAATAAGTTAGAATCAATTCAGCTTTCTGTGGCATATCAGATTGTGATCATTCAAATCTATCATTCATCTGACAACCAGAGCGCCTTTGATGTCAGTGTCAGATCATATCCTGACTCAGTTTCAAGAATAGAGATCCTCTGTCTAGATGTGCATCCAGATGTGATTTGCGGCAAGAACATTAGAAAATATTGCATTATACTGGTAAACTTTCTCTGCACATGGCCTCCAACACATGCCCTATTTTTAAAGTGCTTTTCATAGACTATTAGCTATGAACAGTAGGATTATGAGATGAAGCTTTTTTGTCTGTGTTTGTGTGTTCTGAGCTGGTAATGCCGTGTTAAATGGAGCCAGCCCTACGTCCTGCATGTGCTAAGTATCCTATATGCAGCAGGGTGATTTTTGTCACTTCATTATTCCTTTTGGATTCCCTATCAAAGTGCATACTGCAGCTGTGATTTTCTCTTCTGGTTCTTTACACCAAATAGGGCAGCCAGAGATTCATGCCTAATTCTATTAGTCATTCCTACGCTTAGGGAAAAAGAAGTGTGATGAAAAAAGAGAGAAGAAATACTGAAATCATTTTCTCCGTGTGGATACTGGCTCAAACTTCACCATTCTTGCTTTCCTTTTTTTTCCTCTATGTCATGTAAGTTTTCTTTTTGTCTGTCTCTATCTCTCTCCATCATGCAGACAGAAACATACAACATCTTCCCACCTTGACACTGTCAAAGTTAGTGATGAAATGATTCCAAAAGGCCAACGTGTTCCCCACTTCTCAAATTTGTTACCACCGTTGTTGCTATAAGTTCTATGTCTTCCTTTGTCCCCTCTCTTTGGCGTCTGTCGACTTCTGCTGTGCCTGCAGGACACCAGAGGAGACGACTGGCATCCTCAATAAGGAGGGAAGCGGTGCTCGCCTTCACGCTCCAATGCCTGCACGCCTGAAGAGATGACAGGGAGAAGGCAAGGGTGTAGGTTGACAGGCCAAAACAGCTTTTGCATTCTCGCAAACACACAAACACATTTTCACAAATACATATTCATGCTGTGCATTTGGGCAGACAAACACAATAATAATGGAAGAACACCTGTGCACTATATTGCAATCTAATACAATTCTTCTCTCCCTGAGTAGAGTTAAATAAACACCTCTCTAAACTGTCTCAATAACAATGAACAGCACCACAATGGCGGTTTGTACATATAACAACTTGAAAAATGTCCACAACAAACCAAAGAAGTATACATCCATAAACATGCATGCACTCATAGGCCTGTACATACATACAACAATATTAACAACAATATGAACAATCTCACAGTAACTTTACTTTAGATACGTACACATTAGGATTATCAACAATAAAAAATATAAATCAAATCTATTGAAAAAAATAATTTAAAAATGTCCATCAATTTACAACCATGCATTCATATACTCACACTCATGTATAAACATTTACGAATACACCAATACATATAAATACAAGCATGCATACTCATAGGTTGCCATAAAACAATGTAAACTGCAAAAAAGGGTTAAAAGAACAAAAAACAAACAAGCAAACAAACAAACAAACAAAATACCCCAAAGACCTTTTTTGTACCATCTGACTTTTGTAGGGTTGCTACTTCAGCCTGTTTCTTCTGGACGTGTGTATCATTGTTGTTGCTCCATAGCAATCTGTTTGTATTGTCTGCTCCCGTCTGTGGGAGCAGGTCATGGAGTGGATGTTGTGCATGTGTCGTCTTTTGACCAGCTGAATGGCTGCCTGTTCCCTCCTGTGCTGAAGAAATGGAAGTCAGGGTGATGGGATGCTGTCTCTTGAGAAGGTCCTGAGAGCTCTTTTCTGAACCCTCTCCATGTAGCCTGGCTTTTATTGCACCCCACTAGAAGGATGCTGTTACAGTCTAAACACTGCCTGATCACAGCAGTGTAGATGGTGACAACAATCTTCTTTGCAGGGTGAGCCATGTCTAGTTCAAGCAGTCAGAAAGTGGAGCCATTTAGAGGCTTTGCTCACAACCTTTTTTAATGTGAGTGTCCCTGCTGATGTTAAAGTCCAGGTGAAAGCTTGCTAGTGGTGGTCATGACCAGTCCTCCCTGCCCACTGAGGAACAGAGCAGCAGGTTGTGGTGCATTTATGAAGAGGCAGGTTACCAGTTTTCTCTGATTTTTGAGAGCAGCAGGTTGTTTTATCCAGCTGATTCTATCCATGGGCTTCCTTTACCATTTTTATGTCAATTTGAACAGTAGTTGAGGAAATTGCCTGATAAAGTTTTATCTACCGCAAACCCAATGTCCAGTATCTTTTGAGTGGGAGGAAGGAGGGGTATGATGAGACCACACCTCCTTGAGGGACTGTGATGTAACTTGTTAGGGACTGTAAGTCCTCACTGCTATTCCCCCCGCCTTCTTTCAGTCATATAGCTGTGTATCCAGGGCAGATCCAGGACACAGCAGCTGGGCATGGTTGTGTCTGCCAAGAGCCTTAAACATGTCAGCCAGCAGCACCTTCACCACTGCCTGCTATCTGTAGCCATCAACCATTAATGTTGGCCTCCAGTATGTTCAGTTATGGTGCTAGATGTAGGGGTGTAGGTATGCTGGTTCTTACATTTAGACATCAATGTTGTCATCCATTTTTAATGATAAATCGTTGCTGTATTTGATAAAAAGAGAGAGTTGTATGGCTTCAAGGATAAGATCTTTTGAATCGGCATATCTACAAAGTCAGAAACCGTTCATGCAGAATGTATCTGCCACATAATATACATTTTTTACTTCTAAAATATGTTGCTGCAATATAAATATTTACCCTACCTTTAACTAAAATCACATTTTTTCCATCAAAGTGCTTTTGTAACTCAACCACACACAGGTTGCAAATATCCTGCAGTAGAGTGAAAGTCCTGTACTTTGTACTTCCACCATTCACACTCACCGTGCACCTCTGTGTATGTGCTCCATATCCATGAAGTCATATGAAAAAATGTTACCACAGAACATAACCCAGGGACAATTGCATTTCCTGAAAAAACATTATTTAGGACAAAACAAAACAAAACAAATAATTACCAAATAAATAGAATTTCTCAGAGACAGAGATGCAGCAGTTTACTTTAAATATTGAATGTTAGATTGTCCTGGAATGCAGGCTTAAAGAATTTTTTAAAATTTTTTCAATACAGCCCTTGTCTGTGACCACCTTCCAATCCAAGCATCATTTAACTTTGACAAAAAAAATGAAATAAAGGTAAACAATATGTTCAGTGTGATGAACACACATCTCAAGCAGGTTTGAAGGCTGTAGAAATAGATTTTTTTATATATATAGCAAAGAATAGGCACTGGTAACATCCTGGAATTTAGGAAATAGCAGTATAAATATTTGTATTTGCTGTACAGGATTTAATTACCTTCATACATCACTAAATTTTAATTATGTGGGATTAAAGACATATTTTTTATTATTCTAGTGCCTCTTCAGCATTGCCATTCATCTTTTATTTTGTGTGTGTTGCACCTTGAGTCACTCCAACTTTTCCTGCACTTTGAACCTGATGTTTGATTGTAAATTTACTCAGCTAACTTCTTTTTCTTTTTCTTTGAGAAAATAATATTTTCATTGAAAGTAATTAAAAAGGTTTTGATGTTAATTAAATACATTTCTCATTGAGAGTTTCTTTAAGAAATGAATCTATTCTTTGGGTGTCTTGGCCAACCTTAACCCTCAGCATCAGACATTTATAAAGAAAAAAAAAGAAAAAGAAAAAAAATCACTAAAATGCAAGTTAAATAGATTTTCCGTCTTGTCATTTAATTGGGACTAATCGGGATGTCATTAAAAATGCCCCAGACCCTTGTATAACCATTAACAAAATGCCAGATTTCACAGATTTCATGTCAGATTCCAAGGTGAATTCGAATGCAGGGACAAGCATTCTGTCAGTGAATGAACAGATTGCTCATGCCGGATCCAGCATGTGGACCGCCTGAGCTGGTGGGTGAATCTGGCTCCATCATGCAGACAACATGGTGACAGTTTGTCTCAGCAAAAGTTGTATGGTAAGTAAAACAAATGTAATTAGATGCAATTAAATAACCACACAGTATCACTTCACACAAATATACACGTAATCAACCATGCATGTACACACGGAAGTACTTATTAGTATCTTAGATGGGACCGATGAGCAAAACATGAACATATATAGTTAAAGGCATGTAGTGACTAACAAGCCTTAATACTTTCACTTTGGTCAGTGTTTTTACTGACTAATACACACTCTCAGGCACACCATTTCAGCCTCTAGCAAAGTGTAATTTGAATGTAGTGTGGCGTGACAGTTTTAATGAAATGTTTCTCCCTTTTAGTCATCAACACTTGAAAACAATCTTCCAAAACAAGCATGAGGATTATCTGTGTGTGTGTGCATGTTGTTGATGTTGGTTTTTTGGGGCAGTTTAACAATGTTACATTGTGTATTTCTTGAGTTTTCAGCCAGTCTAGGAGAAATTGTCTAGTAGTGGCAAATGGTACAACACTTTAAGGAAATTATAAAAAAAAAAAAAAAAAAAAAAAAAAGAAACCACAAAACTTATACATATAACAGCATCTCTTTGACTCACAGAACCAACACTGGACCAACATTTTAGGTCCTGAAAGGATGAATAAATAATGACTTTGAGAGTTTCTCACCAGTCCATAAAATTGTCTCATCTCTTCATCGAAACTGGTTTGATCGGAAACTTGTATGGGCTGGGTGGTCCGGCGAGGCCGTTTGGGCGAGCCGGAGCGACCCTGGGGGTGCGGGGGTGGGGGGCGG
>JAPZDV010000011.1:5728544-5753079 GCA_029814665.1 Acanthurus lineatus | reverse complement strand
TACACCTTTATCAAACATTCACTCCAAGTGAGTAGAAGAGTTATAGTGATAGATACTAAGATATGTCCCTGAAAGTGGGTTAAAATGCTGAAATTTGCTTTTATCTCAAACACTACTGCAAGTGCAGCCTCACAGAGCTGCTGGTATGGCTGTAGTTGTTAAAATTTCTTTTACATGTGACTATTGTGCCTCCTGGACATTGTAACTTAAGCTAATGATGCATTACTGTGATAATAACTGAGATCGGGTTTTGTTTATTGTGTCTGTTTGCTTTAAGCTGTGAATTCTTACAAATCAGTTTGTCCGGTATTAATTATGTCTAATTCATGTGTTTTTCCTCTCTACTGGTGCCAGACTTTTCTCTGTACGCACATGCATGTAAAGTCACTTACCAAAACCAATGTTAATCTAGTGAGTGGCTGGTAAAAAATAAATAAATAAATAAAAGCTGCACTCTGCATGAACTTTATATACATTTCATTTATGTCTTGCTCCTTCTTTCAAAACTGTAAAGCACATGATGATTTATCATGCATTTAGCCTGCTGTTTACATTTTTTAAGCTTTTATTTTGAAGAGTGATGAAACTGACATCTTCTCTCGTTATTTTCTCACATCTGCTTGACATGTACAGCTTCAGCCACTTAAAACTGTTGCCCCCAAGTGGAGACACTTTGGACGCCAGCCAGCTGAGATCAGTTTAAGAGCCAGATCACAGCAACTTGAAGTCCTCCTGGGGTTTGTCTACATTTCGCTGTTAACACACCCATTCATTTACCAAAGAGGTGGCGCTCTCTTCACAAAATTACATTTGCACATAAGCTTATGCATGATAGCCCACTGTATGCTGCACTTTGAATTTCTTCACTGAGGTTATGGTTTAGACATTATGTTTCACTAACTGACAGAAGTTGGTGGAACCTCAGTAATGTGTGCCTTCCACATATTTGTCAGTAATTAAAACTTATAATTAACAGCATATAACCTGAAATTAACCTTAATATTTCACCTCGAAACTAAGAAGTTTAGTAAATTATTTTAGACTCGCTTCCCCAAAATGCAAAAATAAATTTTTGAATATCAGTATTTAAATCAGGAGAGACAAGTACATGAAAAAAAATCTGGTATTACCATAACAGATGATTTGTGATAATTAGGTCTTGTCAGAAAGTCTTATTGCTCAGATTCAACAGGAAGATTTAGTCACTTAGAGGCATTTGCCCTGAGCACCAGCAAAAAAAAAAAAAAAAAATCCCCTTTGGAGCCCAGATACTGGCAGTGGTTGTGGCTGATGACCCTGATGAGACTGAAACGCCGATGAAATGATGACAATAAAGAATCTGCCAAGACTGGCGGTGATGGGGAAGCACACACAACAGCAGTATGAATAAACTAAAGATAGAGAGACAAACAACAGCAGTGAGATGATAGGCTATAACAACTTAGGTGTGTCACTGTGCCATCGAACAGATGTGACCAGATGATGAAAACAGCTGATATCTCAATTGAAGCCCCGGACCATGACAATGACAAATATGTGAGCATGTGTGAGAGTAGTGAATGGTGTAAGCATTCAAAGTAGGAGGATTTGTGATCAAAATTAATGAGAGTTTCAGTAATTTAGTATGCAATAATTTTATTTATTTAATTATTTATTCATTCATTCATTTATTTATTTCATTTCATTTATACAATACTGTATTAGAATTAAAAGGGACAAAGATTTGGAACTGCCATTAGCAAAATGCAGTTTTTCTATTTGTGTGTTGGTTTCATATATTGCTATCACTTATTACTTATTACTATGTACTATCACCACAACTCACTGGAAGTAAGGTTATTAACATATCTATCAGACCTGTTCAGTTTATAAGATTCATTGAATCTCTACCAGCCATTATTTTTTTCAATTTACTTAACATATAATGTCAGCAGTAGAAACAGTACAATAATTGCGTGATGATATCAGCATAAAATTTTATGAACTTTATGAAACAATGATGGTATATAATAAAGCAAATTAAAACAGGCTCTTAAAAACAAAAAGTGAGACATTCAACCTGAGGAAAAGCACATTTGGCCTTTAAGAAATATTCGGTAATCGATTGGAAATTAACAGGCAGTCAGCACAGGGATGCCAGGAATAGTGGAATGTGATCTCGTTTCACAGCTTCCAGCTAAATTGAACTGTGAAACAAATTGAAGAGGTTTTTTTTGTTAGTTTTGTTTTGTTTTCTACTGATCTAAGAACAGTGATTTGCGATACTCCAGTCAGGAGGTTAAAAAAGAGGTTTAAAGTTTTTTTGGTAGAAAGAAAAGGTCTGGTCTTAACAATTGACATATTGCCACAAGAGTATTGGTGAGAACATTCAGTGATGTTAGGCCATAGAGTCTGGTTCACAGTAGGGTTGAGGTCAGGACTTCTTGCAGGTCTGCCAAGCTTGTCCACACAAAACTGGGGAAACCATTTCTTTATTGACGCCTCTTGGTGCAGTGCACAGGGGCATTTTCATATTGTAACAGAAAAGAGCTTTCCTCAAACCTTTTCAATACAGTTGAAAGCACAATCATGTATGTATCATATTAGTTAAAGTATAGTTGTATAATTGTAGCATCAAGCTTTTCTTTAGCTGGAATAGGTGTAAACAATAGTGTGTGAACACAGTTATAGCAAAAGCCAAAATAACCGATAAAAAAATACACACTTGCCTTTTAGCTCTGACCTAACTGAACCAAGCTAAGTTCCAGTATGTATTCTAGATCCATCCATCGCAATTCTTATGTCCGGCCCACTACTGCTTGACTGGTAAAGGAGCAGTGCACATCCAGATGGCTATCATTAGTGAGGAAGAACCTTTAAAGAAGGTCAGTCATACATGTTGAGTCTCAGTCAAACCCAAACTTGGACAATGAGTGAGTTGTGTACTGAAATTGGGGTCTTAGGATGGTATATGTAGTAAGCATGTTTTTTATTTATTTATTTTTTTTAAAGTTTGATATTCCCTCATCTATCTTATTATTAGCCTATAGCTGGCAGTGGCTGACACTGTGTTAGCGGTTATGCTAATGTGAACTCTCATATTTTGTGTTGATAACAGTACTCCTCAATTCATGATGCACCACATGTAGGGAACATTTATAACTCAGATTTTAAGGAACTTGACTATCAGTTAGAATCTAGAATATAATCTGATGAAGTTGTGGAGAAAGAGAGTTACATTCCCCAGAGATGGTTTTTTCGTCTGTCCTTTCTGGTCAACAGCACTGGCTCCATCTTTTTGCCTGTTTCACAGAGACAGTCAGAGAACAAAGGAGAGTGAGACATTTATTAATTTAAGTAATAAAATGGGCTGAACATGGTTGATGAATAATGTATTCATAAAGTGTATCAAGTTTTAAAATCTGAATAATACCATTGCTGTAATGGTACTCAAAGCAATGGGAGATGAGGGTTTGTCTCCTTCAGCGTCTATAAAAGTGAGAAATGGATACAGCCCAACAGAGACCGACAGTGTTAAAGAAGATATCTGTGAGTGACAGTCAGTTAGTTGGGAAAGTGGGAAAAGGAGGATGACCTTTTTGAGAGGAGAGGTGTCAGCTCCAGGAGGAGCAGGGAAAGGGGACGGTGTCTCCTTCGCTTCAATGACTTCCTCCCTCCTGTACAAGAAAGCTGTCGGCTATCTTCCAAGCGGACTCTCTTTCACTCCTTCACTCAATCTCCCTTTATCTTTCTGCCTATCTGCCACCTCTCTCCTTCACTCCTTCTTTATGCAGTGTGTTACCCCCCCCCAAACACACACACACAACACATACTAACAGACAAACACACACACACACACATCCCTAACCCCGTCCCTCTCTCTGTCAGCCGCTGTTAAATCAGATAGATTGCAGGTGTGTTTCCTCTGTGAAGGAGGATTCACTGCTGCTGTATGCCTGCAACCTCTTAGCATGACACAGCACCTCTCCCACTTTACAGAGCTGTAATTTATCCACAGACTCAAAACATACTTAAACCGCATTTATACATGCAGACCTTATAGTTAACCAATTTATCATGAACCCATGCCTCTGCATTAATTCCGAGATGTGATTAACTTCAACTGTTGCCTTTGCTAAGCATATATATAAAGTCTAGCAATAAACTCCCCTACTCCAGCCACTGCCCACACCATGATGGAGATATTACTCAAGCGGCCAATCTGTGATTATTCCGCATTCATTTACCTCGGGCATTTTAGCATGAGACTAGATGTATCTGCGCTGAATGTGATTTTCTATCTCACCCGCTGTGTTTTCGGGCATATTTTCTTCCCTGTATCCTCAAACTGGCAGCTGCTATCAGTAAATGGCACCAACCTTTCTCTGCAGGGTGAAAATGACTGCCTTGTAAGCTTTGCGCCGGCCTCAGCCCTCTCCCAAGATGGTAGTTAAAAAAACGATGTTGACCTATGCGCAGCCTCAGGACTGTATATCTCAGCCAGAACAGCACGCAGGAAATAATCCCCCCAGTTTTGAATTATTATGTGTCCCAAAGTCCCTAAATGGATTTTCTTAGGAGCAATACGAGCCTGTAGAAGCTGGACATCAGACTATTGTGCTTTGTTGGTGTTTTTTCCTCCCCCCGTTTTATTGATTTTAATATTACCCAGATTTCCATAATCCTATTTATACAATTAGTTTTACATTCAATCTTCCAGTGGGTGCAGCAAGTCACTGATTATTTGACTCCCTATTGACATGTTTCAATTAATTGGACAGAGCTCTGAATTCTAACTGCACAAACTGCATTGATAGCCTACTCTATATTTAGGACATTAAACCGATGGATGACTGAGGTCTGGCCTTTTAAAGATCACAACGGTAAACAATCTGGTTGAGACTATTGTGACATTTCCAAACCAAGCATGTTTTCATTTTCAAAAGTGTCTGTCTGTGGGAACAGGGTTCTATATAAAACAATCACTGTTCTGGCTCTGTCCTCACCAGCTCTCAAAGGTCAGCCTGGACAACACCAAGTGCTCTAATTATATTTTGCTGAAACAATGGCAAAAGGAACAGAGCTTTGGTGATATTGTAGCTGCATATGTAGGTGTTTGTCTTCATTAGGGTAAAGGTTTAATCTGAAATTGCTTGTGTTTCATCTCCATGTACAGGTGCTGCTTATGAATTACTAATCACTCAGCTTTTTTGGTCTTTTTCACATACTCGTACAACTCTTACAAAATGGGAAAAAGCAGAAAACTCTCATTTCAAAAGCAACCCGTTTCTTCCATCCTTGATGTCTTGTTGTCTGTGTTAGAAAAAGTTAAAATGAATTTTCTTCTCCGTCAAGTTATTTTTCTTTCAAAATCACGTGTAAAAGTGAAAAAAGAAAGGCAAGCACAAAAAAAGCCAGAGCAGAACAAAAAGAAATCAATAAACACTGCTTCAAAGAGGGCACCTAGAAGGAGGAAAAGCTAAGAACAAGTGAAATATTTAGAGTTTGGTCTCCCATAATCCTTCTCTTTGCTACAATTTTAAGGATGGGTTGTAGAACTCTTGCAGGTTCCTTCAAATCAATGCTGCATCTGTACCTTAAACATGTTGGATATGCTAAAATTAACTTTCACAGTTGCATTTCTGTCATTCTGTGACAGAGTGCATGATGATTTGTTATTTTCCCAGAGTATAATTATTAAAGAGAAACTGTAACTGACAGACCAGGACAGTATTGAGTTGTTGTTTTTTTATTCTCTATTTAACACGGGTATAGGATTTGCTAACTGTAACAGCTTTCATTGCATTCAGTAGCATAGTGAGTCTGTGGCATGAAGCAACTCAGTCCTCTTGAGAGAAGAATTTTTTTGGCAGCATTCATTCCTTGCAATGAGGTGGAGGCGAAGGTGACCCTTGCAGAGCAAGTATCTCTGGCTGAACCACTTTTCCTGTAGCTCTTTGCTGCCACACGGGCCATCAGAAAGCCAGGCTCAATCCACTTTTCTAAATTGCTACCATTTAATGGAACACCTTGACCTGACTTCCCTCCTTGCCAAAAAATAAATAAAGAAGTTGTTGGTAAAAATGAGGCCTTCCAACTAAGGTGATGCTTGTTGAAAATTGAAAGTATCAAACACCGCTTTTTACTGAATTGCTTGACGGATACTTTTCTTCTAGAGATCTTTAGTGGGCCAAATACAAGAACCATATATTTTGTCTGTTTCTATAGAGACAGAATATTTTGAGTGATTTATCACTCAGATTTATTTAAAGACAGAATATTTCCTTTATGCATGCATTGTCTTTTCTGTGTACAGCTTTAAAACCTTAGGTGTCTTTAAATGCTCAGGCTTTTAGCACCAAAGATAAACAGAAACCACAGAAAAAAGCTTTAGTCCCCATGTTAGTTCCAGATGGATGAAGCAGCAGCTTGTTGCATGACCTGCAGGTACAAGCAGTGGAGAGAAAAAAAAAGTTCAAACAAAATGGGTGGAGCATTTCTGCACTAGAAAGTAAAAAAGAGGTGTCTGTTTTAAAATTCATCGCTGGTTTCCAAAGCAATTATCAAGCTCATCTTTTGACTGGTAATTCCTGAAAAATTCCAAAGGCAGACTTTCATCTTTCTTTGTTGCTGAAAAAGCCCCACATAGATATGCAGTAGCTCAGTATGACTTCTTTGTGAAAGTTGGAAAAAGAAGCTTTCACAACCTGAGCTCATTCTATTCTGGTTGATTGTCATCCTCTGATTGAACGGTAATCCCTTCAGATCCACAACAACATCTCGCTTAATCAATCAATCAAAGTACAGTCCTCTTCAAGCACTAACAGTTTGAGATGTGTTTCTCCCAAGGTTTAACACTTCAGAGAGCTCTGATGAGTCTTTAAATGTAACTGGTCATAAAGTGTCCCACACATTAAATTAAGCCAGTGAGAATCTAATTACCAACGACTGCTGCTTGAGTGACAACTTGTTTACGCAATGCGTCAATAAGAGAGTGGTGTTTGCCAAAACCAAAAGGATGAATATAGTCTCTGTTCTTAGCCCATGGCTTAGTGGTCAAAGCAAACTCGATTGCTTATGAAATTAGCCAAATAAAGGAGTTGCCAGAGTACTTAATTAACATCGATTGACATAGTCAAAGCATAATCTCCATTCGGTGTAAGAGACAGACTTATGCAACAAAGATGGAGAAACATGGATCCCTTGAAGATTATCCATGCCAGAGTCTTAGTAAAATACTTTAATATTTCTTATTTTCATGTATGTCCAAAATGGCTATAGCTATTATAAGATATTTCAACTCCTTCAAAAAACAAAAAAGCAAATCCACTTTCCCCATGAGTGTTGATGAGTTTCTGCGTCCCGGACATTCAGGATGTTGGAGGTGAATTACAGCAGCAGTTTTTAAACCTTTCACAGGTGTCAGCTCCAAATGTTGCAATGGATAGAAACTGAAAGAGGCGGGATTACACTTCCATTGGCATCCAGAGGTGGGCTTTTGATCTCAGCTGAAGCCCCACTTGCCTGCTGGGTGGACTTAGAAGGCAAGCTGAGAGCCCTGCACAAGCAGCACATTGAACCTGGGCTGAAAGCCAGCTGTTGTAGGTGGATCTGAAAGTTGCTGTTGATGGAACAGAAAATAAATGTGTTGTCCGTTTGCGGTTGAAGACATCTCCATCACAGACAGATGAGGGAATTTCCACAGTATAGCTCTACTTCTGGAGGTCCTTGTGGAACTCATTGCTTCATATATGAAGTTGAAAGCTGTAGGTAGTATCTTTTAGACCACAGTTGTGAGAGCTGATCTACACAACAACAAATCCTTAGAATAACCTGTACAAAATCTGCAAGTATTGTTCAGTTTTATTACATGAAATCAGGATGAAAATGTAAAAGGGATGCCTGTAAAAAGATTAAGTAGTATAAACAAAGATCCCCCTTACATTGCAAAACTTGATTGTGGTGATAGTTGAAAAAGTCAATGCATCACGCTACAGCATTTAACCAAGATCTTGGTCTTTATAGTAACATATGCTCTGTGTTGCAGTAGCATTAACATTAAATATGAACCATGCTTCAGTTGCCTGGAGCAATTATTGTACAATTAAGAAACTTTTAGTGAGTAATTTTCAGATTTGTCTAGTAAAAAACACAATCCTGTTAGTATTACACTTCTTACTTTTTGTGGTCTATGCATGTGTGCTGGCTTGTGTTATTTTAACTTTAATTGGACCTGAAAACTTCAAGCAGAGATGCATTTGACCCTCATGTAGGAATAAAAGAGTAATTTTGCATCAAAGTTTCTGTACTTCTCTCTGGATTTTCTTTTTCTTTTACTTACTTCACTTTCTACAGCCATTAGGTTTAAATCAACAAAGGCAAGGACTGTATTAAGGAGCTGTTTGCTGCCTAAAAAGAACCAAAGAGACACATAGCCATGGCTTCCTGTTAAAAACGCATCACAACAAAAATTCAAAAGGTCCAATGAAAAACACAGGAACACAACAAATATCAGTCCCCTTTCTTTTATTAGTTCCCTTCCTGGTCTTATTCACCTATGTGCTTATCCCATAGCACCATGTAATCTGTCTCAGAATGGCACCACTCCTGGATCCAGCTTTCCAGGCTTATAGATTATTGCCTTTTATTGGAGAGAACAACAGAACAAGGGCAGGCTTTATTCGCTACTGGAAAACTACAAGAAGCATGCACTTCTGCTTTTGAACAGGCACTTAAAAGGCTAAAGCAGCACACAGGGGCTATGCATCTCATGTTAAATATGTTAGGGCTGAGTAGATGCTTGAATGTTAATGGGGGATGCAGGAAGAACAGGGACAGGGAGAGTATATATGGGTGAGTTCACGGACATTTTAAAAAGAACATATTGCTTAACACTATCAATAGTAGTTTTAATCGGTAACTCTTATCATACTGTGCAGCGGGTTGTGGCAAAGACCAAGATGGATCAAAAGAAGCAAGTTGAAATTGAATCAAGATGCTCATCTGTTAATAAGAGAGTGAAATGTATTATTTACAGCAAATTTGATTATTGCAGTAATGTATTTTCAGAAAAAAAAAATGTATATATATATATATATATACTCACATTATATAGTTCATTTTGTTTCCTTGGCAGTAGTAAATAAATGTAGATGTTGTAGCAATTTATAAAATGTGTGTAAGTCTGAGTCAGTGGGAAACACTTGAGTTCGTTTTGGGTCTCAAACTGAAAGTTTGAACAACCCTGTTATAAAGTTACATGGACACAGTAGCTGCCTCTTAAATATCTTTTGCATATCTAATACAATGCATAAGCTTTATGGGGCTTACAAAATTGCCCAAAAAAATGGCACCTTAGAAAGTCTGCACACACTTTTCTTCCAAAGCATGTCCTTAACAGTGCTGTGAACAGTTTGATAACAACATTTTCAATCAGAAAAAGAGGCGAAATGAAATGCAAGTCACCTTTCCTGCATTAAGATGATATTTCAGAGACAAAAACTCAGCAAATAAAACTTTAACTGTGTACACAGTCAGATACCTTTATGGGTAAGAGTGTGTTTATTTGTGATTTGGCCTTTCAAATCACCTCTGACCCTTTCAAAACTCCATTAACTAGATGTTAGACACTTGTTGAATAAAATCTAACACTGATGCTATACAGATGGAAAATCTGACAGGTTCTTTGTCTGATTTTTCCCCTTCCTATTAAATTTTAATTACAAATAAAGTGTTTATTACTTTCTGAAAGCCAGACTTTACCAGTTGCTCTGAGATGTTAATCACAAACATCGACCTGACTAGCTTGTTTTTTGGAACCACTGCGAATGCAAGGTTCTACTTATTTTCACCATCGCATTTACCATTTCTTGGCGTGTTTTGGGGGGGAAAATTGATTAAGCGTGATTTGCTGGCGTGTCAGATGGATGGTGCAGGAAATGGATCACTTGCTTTGATTAAAGCACCCTGCTTGGCTGGCTCTCACATCATAATCTAAGAATGGATTACGCTGCAGTAATATGGGTCACAATATTTAGCAACAGTGAAGGCAAAGCAACTGCAGTGCGTGGTGAAAAAAAAAAAAAACAGAGAAGATTACAACGAGATGTAGCTGTGCACCGTGTGATTAAATTGTAGACTGTATACAGAAACTCACCATTGTCCATTATAAGGTGATTTTCTCGTTCAACCATCCATATCACTCATTTGCTTCTTCCTTCCTCTGAATGTAAAGGTGAGTGTGATGATGCCTGTGCAGAGTGTATCTGTATGTGTGAGCACGTGCCTGCGCATGTGATTGAGTGTGTTAAGTTATTGACCTCTAGCTTGGGAGGAGCATTAATGTCCAGCGTGGCGTGAAACTGGCCTACACCCCATGTCCAAGGTGACTGGCACTGCCCCGTCCCATGGCACACTTCTGCCTCTGATGGATCGACTGGGCCTTGGAGAAGCACCTCTCTTAGTCTGCTGGGTCTGTTTTTCAGTGTGAGTGCGGATTAAACAAAAAAACAAAAAAATAACTTCTACAAAATACAAGTTTTGCTGCAGCTATCTCCCTTCATCACTTGTAAAGTCCTTGTTCTTTTGGTAACTCCTCAGGAACATTTATCAAGAATGGGACTCTCCCTCCATGCTTCATGCTAATGAATCCCTCTACACTTTCTCCTCTCTAATGATCCTCAGGAAACGCTACCCTCTTGTCTCCTTCTTATCACTATCTCCCATGCTCCTTTCATTTATCTAATGCATTCTCTCATTTAAGTAAAGTATAAATGAAATGTGCCCGCAACATTTTCATCCCATCATGTTCTTCTTATCTCTGCTCCTTT
Organism: Acanthurus lineatus; assembly: GCA_029814665.1. Classification (NCBI taxonomy): domain Eukaryota; kingdom Metazoa; phylum Chordata; class Actinopteri; order Acanthuriformes; family Acanthuridae; genus Acanthurus; species Acanthurus lineatus. Next base: position 5,742,271 of record JAPZDV010000011.1, on the reverse strand, counting down.
TTTTTTTCCTTGTGTACACTTCCACTAGTTGTGATTGAATGGATGAGCTGAATACCCGGAGGATGGTGCTAAACTCCTACACAAGACTGTATTGTACATGCCAGTTCCATTTATGGGATGAGTTATAGATTTCCCCTCGCCGCATGCGGAGGAAGGAATGTGAGAAAACTGCTAACAACATACCTAAGTTGGAGATTTGATTACAGGCTGCCACTTGCAGCTTTGCCAAGAAATGAAAGCACCGGTTGTCGACTGTGTCGCATCGGTGACAGATGAATTCCAGCACCAATTGGCTGTGGACATAAGAGAGAGGACATGTTAATTTGATGGTTACTTAGCTTATATACCTTCAATTTGTGCATGTTTTTATGCTAATCATTGATGCCCATGCAAACTAATATCCCTTCTCAGAGCAAAACACCAATTTGTAATAAAAGTTATGAATATCAAGTCAATTTAATGCAAGTGCCAAGATGAATCTTTTGCTGTAAATACTCCTTTTATAAGCCTTTTAGTGCATTGGAAATAGATAAAACCCAGGTGATGTGAATTAAAAGATAATATGAGTGTTTTTGCAGACTGGCTGCCAGAATAAAAAGTTGGCACTGTATTTTTCTGCTAATCACAAAAATGTCGAGTTTATACGTTTAATAAAGATCATATAATCCAATCTACAATATCACAATGAGTTGATTTATAATAAGTCCATTGCAAAGCAGCAGACAACTGATCAAGACCACAGTATGCTTCTCATTTCAACTGATAAAGCTGGGTGTTTGTAAAAGAACTTGAGGATGATTTCTAGTTGTGTTTACAGAACTAGAACTGCGTCTTTTGGGCAAAAACATGATCTTTTCCTAACTCTAACCAAGTGCATTTTTTTGCTACAGTCACATTTATCCTGCCAATTAGGTCAATTTGTAAGTCAGTATATACAGATTCGTTGAAGACTGAAAGAAAATACTTTAGTAATTTTTTTCTGTCACATTTTTCCCTCAGTAACAAGAGGTCTGTGTCAAGGAAGAGTAAATACATTTAGTGTCATGAATGTCAAATTTTGCTGTTTGCCATCATTGTTTTTCAATAAATAAAAGCATTATAAGGCGTTGTTTAGGTACATGAATTGTCTGTAATTTGGTGTAGCTATTTTTCATCCAGTATCACCATAAAGTTGTTTTTTTATGTTTTCACTGTATTGTTTTTGGACCATTTTTTGCTGGTTTGTTGCTTTTTTCATATTCTTTCCCCAAACTCTGTTCTTTACCAATTTATAAGCCCTCTCTAACACATATTTGCACATAGTTAGTAATAGAGAGGTTAAGTACTTTTACTTAAGTACTGTAAATTGGTTTTCCAAATTAAAATTTCACCTGCAAAATATCTGAATAAAATATGATACATTTATACAAAACACTTTACAGAAAGTAGTTAGAATTAACTCTATCAAGGTAAACTAATAAAGTGGAATGCTGCATACATGTTTGATACTTTTGGGTCAATATTTCTGTATTTTTACTTATGTTTTATGTGTTTACTTGTTATTGAGTGGTTCAACATAGTGGCTACTCAGTTTCCCTTCAAACTGAAGTAAAAAACATACCTCTTTCATCCAGACAAATACAGCTTTGACCAACTGAATCACGTCTGATGAGTGGCCATCTGCATGCACACATGTTTAAATGTTTATGTGAACCTCTCATCTTCTTCATTTATTCCTCACTGTATAGTTTCCCATCAGTGCTGACTGATAAGCTGCTTTGACCCCGTATGTCTACATGTCCCTGCAGTCGATGGAGATGATGATCGATGTTTCAAGTGACATTTCTCAGCTAATAACCTCTTATCCTATTGATTCCCTGCCCAGATATCCTGCTCTGCTCTCTTTCAACAAATGGATTTTGTCCCCTGCTGTCCTTCTCCCCACCCATCTTCTTTTCTCATGTTTCTCTATTTGATAGAATATCTAACATAGGCATTCAGAGCCTCTTCTTTCCTTTTTGTACTCCATATAGCTCACCCCCAAGGCTAAAGTCCAACTCAAATTAAAACCAAAATGTTGCCATTTTAGAGAGTGGCCCACTTCAAAAGTCACCCTGCAGTATGCATACAGAAATGACTGTCACTGCGGTTATACTGTAGTGCATCTGAAAGGGCGGAAATAGGAGGGAATTGAAAAAGAACCCTGCCAGAAACCCAGTCATGAGTTACCAGAGTCTTTGAGAAGCTTCTCAAAGAAAATGATGTTTCTGCATGCCCATATCACAAAGGAAATCACTGCATACTCATTCACATCTTAATTAAAACTGTGGGCACACAGTGACTCCACTTGTGGTGCCAAGTTTCACATTCTTGTATGAAAAATTCACTGTTTCTCCATTGTGTGACTTTTCATCTGAATCCTTTTTTTTAAAAAAATGTATTATATTGATATATTCATAAAGAAGTTTAAAGTTTAGAAATAAAAGTTTAACCAAGGGAAAAGTTAAAAAAAATGGTTCAGGAATTGGCAAAGAGATAGCTGTTTGTGAATAAAAAATACTTAACGGTAACTAAGAGAAATTTATGAGCCAGATAATTATATTATGTTGCAGTCACACTAACTTCATTAGCTACATTTCAATTTGCTTTTATCCCTGAAGCAGATTTAACTCTAAAAGAGATGCAGAGTGAAACATTGCTGAATGCCTTAATGTTAACACCCATGCAATAAAAAAAACAACTCAGTTAGTGATCAGTTCATTTGTGTCTTCATGGTGGTTCCTTAAGTTTTATTTATTTTCAAATGAGTATTATCCTCTGTAATCACACATTTACTCAGGTTGTAATTGACAATAAACTGAACAGAAGATGTATCGATTATCTGTCCACCTGTCTCCCTGCATGTTGATCACAGCCATCTAGACAAAAACAAGCCTGAAGCCTGGTAGAGCATCATTTAGACATTCCAATTATACTCATGATTAAATGCCCTGTGCTCAGTTTTATGCTGAATAAGAATGTCTATAGCCCAACAATCCAAATGGCTGCTGCAGACACTTGCATTTAACTTGACAGTCCATAAACTGCAATGAAATATAGAAGTATTAAAACTCTCTATGGACTTTGGACATTTACATCCCTGCATTATTTTGCCAAAAGGAGATGTGGTTGCTTATATCATTGCAAAATTAAAAACTGATGTATAGACAGAAAAAAATGCCAAAATTTAGAACAATTAATCAGAACAGTGTTGAGAATTTCAAGTTCAAAGGATTCTGTTACCTATTTATTTTAAAAGCATTGAACATAAAGTAAAAATTATACCTTAATTCCTGCAGATTAGCCCATACAGCTAAATGTTTGTGTAGGGGTTGTTACATTATAGTGTGTATCATAAAAAAACAACAAACAGATCGTGTCTGTCATGTAATCCCTTTTTACATCAAAACACTTTTTTTCTCAGTCCAAAAAGTCCAACAAGTCAGAAAGAAATTTTGATCCTTATTCATGCAATTTTTTCACAGTTCACATCAAATAGTACAGTGTGCTGTCAACACTTCATTTACAGTATCATAAGGTCTGAAAAAGAAAGAAATCTGTTTTTGTTGACTATTTGTATACAGTTAAAAATAGACAGTTTCCCCCTAAACATAACATTGTAATGACATTTGACGGTAGTGTGCTGAGTTTCATCTTTGCAGTGATGATATTGTATTGTACAGTCATCTCTTTAAAAAAAGATCTAACCAAATAGTATTTTCTGCTATGGGAGTTTGATTGTGAGTTTTAGCATCAACTTATTATTATTATGATTATTTTAAATTAAATTATCTTGATTTTTCTTTGACTGAACAAATAGACTAGAGGGACTTCCTTTGTACAAAAGGAAAAAAAGTTTCTTTATCATGAAATGTACTTAAATGTCATAAGGGTTTAGCCTGTCAGATAGCAGTTATATTTTTTTTCATTGTCAAATCCATTTCATTGAGTCACTGAATTTATAGCTTAGAAGTTAAGTGAACTCTTTTTTTTTTTTTATGGCCACAAATCATCCACTGTGGTTTGTACAATTGTACAGGGCACGGGTCATTTGATTGAAGATGTTGTAAATAAATTCTGTTTTATCAAAGAAGAACTGTCTTAGAGCTTAGATGCTAACACAATCAAGAAATTGACTGATAGCTGTAGTCTTTGCTGAACTCTAACAGCAAATACTTTAGTGCTATAGTGCAGCAAATTGCTCTTTTGATGGCCCCTTGCTAGTGGCTAAGAATGCAAGGGACAGACAGGGATAGTGTTGTTTGTGCTATCTGTTTTCCCTGTGTGTTGCTGGGCTGTGAATCTTCATTTAGTAAATCACCCATGCCAGGAAACCTGCACACCAATTCCATGCCACTGCCAATCACTGACACTGTGTGCTGCTGCAGAATAATTTAGAGGAGAGTGTGAATTTAGTCATTTAAAGGCAGACATTTAAAATTCTTGGATTAAAGTAACTTGAAAGAAGTCACTCTGATGATGTTTAAAAGTCAAGACTCAGCTTTACTTTCTTTGATAAAGCTGTTCTTACCAATGGAAAAATAGAAAAACTAGAGGATGATTAATAAATCATCAGTAATATAGAAGTGCTTTCAAAATATATGGTCAGAAAATTATCTCATGTAGTAGCAATCAGATCATCCAAACATGTGGGGAACTATATTAATAGATCATTTACATTATTCAGCATAAAATATATAGTTCTGTTTTTTTTATGCTCAACATTTCACAAGCCATTTTAAAAATTAATGGAGCTTCACACCCACTCTTTCATACATTAAATAGTAAAGTAACATGGGAACAGTTTGCAGTTTGTGACAGTACTGGTGTTTCCTGTCAGTGTATGGTCCTCTCATATCTAAGTGCTCATCAGCCATTTGGTTTTTTTCAGCACATTAAACATTTTATTGTTTGCTTGTGGTTTTGTCAGTTGAGATTAGATTAACAAGCACTGCATTAAAGAGGAATTTGTTTGTCATTGCCATCTGTCCTTTCCTTGTATATAAACTGGGTTTACATGTTTGATGCTGTAATTGCTTTTATTCATTCCTCCCTAAAACCTTTTTTTGTGACTATGAGTTTGTAAATCCTCTTATTTACTATGTAGAACTGCAGGATCCATTCTCTGTCTTACTAATCTCCCTCTACACCTTTGGGTCAAATATTTAAAAGCCTACTAGCAGTTTACAGATTTTTTATGCAGATGATTATCACATCTTCTTTTGTTTTGATCCTAGTGAAATTTTCTAAACTGCTGCTGTTAAAGAAAGTTCAAGCAAAACTACACACAAGATCCAATAAAACTTTGGTAATAACCCCTATTTCATCTTTTTCCGCATTAATTGCCTGTAGACTGTAGTGTAGATTTTAGGATTAAATTCATGTCAATGAAGCAAGAAGGTACTGACTCTCAGCTATCTCAGTCCTGCTAACCCCATACAGGCCAAAGTTCAAAATTTTACTTAACTGCTTTTACTCTATGCTTCTACTGCAATGTTATGTCATTTTTGTGTGTATTTTGTGTGTTTTAAAAGTATGTACTGGCACATTGTAACTTGCTCTTTAAAAAGCACAGCTTAAATAAAGTTATTAGTAGTAGTAGTATATGATGTGATGTGTTAATGTGTTGATATATTTCATGATAATTTTTATGAATTTTATGATAATATTATTGATATGAGGGAACATTGAAATCAAGGCTTTAATCTCTTTTATTATTGAAATAACTGCCTTCATCTGGTACATTATAATACTTTTCTGTGAAATCTTTGCACAGGAGGTTTTGCCTTTTTTTCTGTGGACTTTCTCATGTTGTTTTTATAAAGAACTTGTACTTCAGTGAAGGTCTGCAGTGACTAAAAAGTTGGACAGAAGTGCCATTTAAAAGATGTGATGTAGCAACTCCATTAATGTATTAAATGTAAGAACTGAGTGTGACAGTCTCTTTCTTCTCAGAAAACTCTAATCAAAAGACAATATTGTGTGCAATTTATAAAGACTTTTTGAATATTTCACATTTGGTTTGGGATTGTTTCATCATATTTTCAGAAATACATCTACAAATACATGAAGTAGAGTACGCTGAGCAACTTGCTGCTGTGCTGTCATCCAAAAATCCAACCGCCCTGCTGGGCCCTGTCTTCTCTGATGGCATATGTAGCTGCATGGGTTCAGACTTTGACCGTGCCTTCTCTCATAAATTTTCTATCTTCAGTTTGTTTGAAGATGTACTTAATGGAGCTCTATCCTCTTGGCCCCTTAAACACTGCGGTGGGACATCCCATCAGCTTTCACTTAACACAGAAGAAGAGGAGAATATTGCAGGTTGGGGACAAAGTGAGACAAAGATAAATAGAGAAGGAGAGAGCTGAGAGAGATGGAGAGGAGAGGTTGAGCTCTCTCTAACATTTAATGAGCTGAGATGAGGATAAATTTGTCAGCTCTAGAAGTTTCAGGCTTCTGTTAGAAAAAGTTAGGTCCTTGCTGAGAGAGCTTTGTATTGTATGGGATTTAATTAGCATCCATTCTCATAAAGAAATAGGAGATTAATTAACAGTGGTGTTTTTTAAAAGCTTTGATAAGGGAAATCTTGTCTATCACTCTTCTTTTTCAAGCGTTTTAGTTCCTCAAATGGTGTATTTGGAAGGTAATGTAACTGAAAACAGATCTGTATGACCAAAACATGTTTTTCTTTACATTTGAAAAATTAAACAAGCTGATTTAGCAAGCTTGACATGTATAGTTGTCAACTGGCTTGCAACTTTTCTGACTAATGGGATTGTGATGGCCAAGTAAAGGTCAAAACACATTGATTGAAGTGCCATTTTCAATGTTTTGCTCTTTCAGGTTCCAGAGGCACAGAGACTTTTGCGAAGCTTCTTCTGCAAAGTTCCCTCTTACAAACTTTTAATAGCTACGAGTTCATGTCATAGTACAACACTTTTATTACCAAATGAATTATACAATGGTCGTGCAAGGGGAAAGTGTTTTTTGCTCTCTTAAGTGTTCGACACCATGGAAAATGGTACCAAAGGGAACTAAAATCATGTCTTGTTAGATGTAAAGTAGATATAATTCAAATAATGAGATTCAAACAAGGAACAAAAAGCTAATGGGTTGATTGAGTGCAGATTAAAAAAAAAACATCAAGCAAATGAAGCGTATTAAAAAATGTTGTAATGTATTGTAAGTTGCAAACTTATGCACAAAGTTTAAGATTAAATTAATAATCAGCAAAGCAGGGCTGCAAAATTCGTAACACAGAGCTTTTATTACTGAGCTGTGAAACATTAGAAACATGCTTTGTTAATAAGAGCAGCTAAGTGAAACTGATTATGAACATCAAAATATGATTTGCTCAAATAACTGTCACCACCCCCTCCACGCACACTCTTAATGTAGCTGAACAAGTTCATGCACAGTTGCACAGAAAATACAAAAGTTTAGTTTCTCTAAAAGTAGCTCTTTAATCATTCTGATTTATATTTAGTAGCAAATTACAGTTCTGTGTCTAATCAAAAATTCATTGTTTATGTCTTCCCTGTGTTTTTTTGGCAGTGTGGGCAAGAAACAATGGTACTAGAGACATAAAAAATGTAAATCCAGGACTTAAACGTGGGAGACAAAAAAGACAAACAAAGAAAGGGTCGTAGGAATAGGAAGGCGGGGGAGATGACAAAGGAGAAGAGAGCTCCAACAAAGTGAAACCAAACATTATGTCTTCTGTTTCCTCAAGCGGTTCATGCCTCTGCTTCCATTAACCTACACGATGACAAGAAGAAAACAAACGGATACTCCCCGCCTCTCTCTCTTGCACCCAGTAGTGCATGTGCTGCCGAGGTTGGGAACGGATCACGGGCGACACAGATTAGGAGTCAACAGGGTTCCCTTCATCTGGCTGGATGCAGCTGGAGGGCCGATTAGACAACCCAAGCATGGGTGAGCAAGGGGACGCTCGATGCTATCACAGCCTCTCAAACTCACTTCCTCGCTGGGAACTCTGCAGACTACCGTAAAATTGATCAAGCTCCCCTGAAAAGATGTCGCAGTGTGTGTGAGTGGCATGTCAAAGGAGGGAAATGAGGATAACTACTTTGTGAGGATGCCTGCAGGTCAAAAAAAAAATAAAACCTTAAGTTGTTGTTTTATTTATCAGATTCTGTCAGTCCAGTGTAAGTTTGGCAAAACTGACTAATTTTTCTTGTTTTCCTTTGCAAACATTTGTGTTTTGTTTTGCAGCTATAAAATGATAAGTTTAACCAAAAATGAAAATTCAGTCATTGTTTACTCACCTTAATGCTGATGTAAAGTCAAAGGTAGTTTCTTAGTTCCCAAAACATTTCTGCAGATTCATAGCAATGCAGGACTTTTTCTTATTTAGCAATGAAAGCACCTGGTTTGCTTGTTTTAAAACATAAAAAATAAGCTACAAAAAAAAACAAAACATCAAATGGCCTCATGTAGGTTTCCTGACTAAATAAAAGTCTATGCTAGCCTTAGGATCCCTATACCATTGTTTCAAGCTAAAATATCCAATTTAGCCCAAAAAGATTTAGCTTATTTGTTACAGACAATGAATACAGTTTATAACAGAATTAATTACATGCTAACTGTTTAGCCATAATCAGCCATAACATTGATAACAGAACAGATCAAGGTTAACACGTTTACACATTGGTTAACATGCAATGGGTTGCATACAACTAAACTGCAATCCATTAAAAAAAAAAAAATCAGATTCTTGCATTTTTTTCATTATTTTTGCACCCCCACTCGATACTTAATAATGATATTATATAACAGCAACCATGCATGTGAAATATTACTGAAAGGTCACTTGTAATTGTTTGAAGAGTTCAAATAGATGCAGCTACGGTTAAAACAGCCACTGGTACTGTGATTGTGGTGAGAGCTTTTAATATGGATATGGTGGTAGTTGTTAAATGAATGATGCTATGGCTAAAGCTGTGTTACTGCTGTTTATATAATCTAATATAGCTTCTATAGCAAGAAAGCATTAAAACGCCCATCAGGATTCGTACTCTGTGCCCCTATTAGATATAACAACTTTATTATCAATGCACAGAAGAAATTTGATGATAGCCAACTTAGCCAACACAAATATCTCAATACTGTCAAGATTTCTAAATAAATGACAAGAAATCGAAACAGAATAGACAAGAAAATGTATACTACAATTTATTTTATTTATTTTTTTGTTTTGTTTTGTTTTTTTTTCATTGCAGGTTTTCTGTTATGTTTGCCAGACTTGCAGATTGCATCTGCCTTTGGAGACGGTTAAAATGATAGTGATCTGTCCTCTGGTAGGTTTAAAACATTTGAGAGAAGGTACGTATATCATGTCAGAGATGCCTGTCAGCTTCCTCAAAGATATCCTCCTCCTATATCATTCAAATTGAAAGTAAAAAGGCAATCTGCCATCACTATCTGAAAATAGTCCATCTGTTCTGGGCCAAGGTGGGAGTCTGGAATTGCTCCAGGACTGTTTGACTGTGGACACCAGGACACCCTTTCCGTCCTTGTCTCCTCCACTATCTCTCTTCCATTCTGACATACTCACTTTTTCACTGACTGCGACCTGTGCCTCTTCCATTCACTCATCCCCTGCAGGAACTGGGTCAGGTTGACTTTTTTATCTGTCAAAACACATAACTAAAGTGACCTGACAGGATGGAGTATGATTTGTGCTGACTGGTACTTTTTTTTTTCTAATAGAAGCTAAATTTGTAATACATTCATCATTTTTCTTCTGAGACACTTAAAATGAATCACACACAAAAAAAACAAAGTCACTGTGGAAATAAAATAAGAGTCATCAACCTCATTTTTTCTGGCTCTTACTTTGTAGATCTAAGGTTTGCAAAAGAGAAAATATATTTAAGAACTTCAAACTGAAGAACAAAGAGCACTTGCACATATCCGAAGTGAAATAAAGCTACAGGGTGGCAGCGGTTACTTTCCTTGTCTTGTTTCAATAGTGATCATGGTGGAAAATGCCCTTAACATTAAACATATGCGTAATAAAAAAAGCAAAGCACTCCTTTTGATTTAAATAGGTCATTCAGGTTTCCCTTTTACAAAGGCAATAGAACGACCCTCCGAAGATGAAAAGAGTAGCATTAGATTGAAAGCACCATCCAGTGTTAGGAAACATTTACATTTGAATGATTCTGGTTTTGAGTTGGCGGAACAAATGGGCACGGAAAATCCTCTGAGTAACGGTACAACTCTCCTCAATGCCATTTATGCAGCCCAATAAAAGGATAATGAGCCGTCACTGAACTGTCAATTACAGGTACAGTTATGATCTCTGCGCCTTGTTTGTTTTGTCAGATGATGTGCGATCATCTCGCAAAATTTTAGGTATTCGATATTCTCTAGAGGATTCTATATGTCTGGAAAGACTAATAACAATAGGGGTTATGCAAGTGATGAATAAAGTAGGTGAACTATCCTCTCTGCCTCTGGAGCTTTTCCCATTGAAGCAAAGAGAAATGCTTGCACATTACAAGTACAGAAACATACCAATGAAAGTCGTACTTTGTTATCATGGGGCTTATTTTTCAGCAATTTACAGACCCAAAGAAAGCAGTTCATGCTCAAATGATTCATGAGAATGGCTTTATGAAAGCATTTCTTAAAACAAGGGAAAAGTCTGTCAGTATGAATATTTCAACCTGTTTTTAATAAAAAGCGACTAGTTACAAAAAAATGCCCTAGAAATAAGTGTCTGCATCTTGATACAAGAAAGAAAATAGGGAATGCTGTCACACTTAAGTAAGAAAACTTGATTTATATTTTTAAACTTGATTGATAAAATATATAACTTTGGCTGAAATAATGGAAAAGTACAGGAAAACCTGATGTTAAACTTTGTCTCCTTTCCTCAGAATTCTCTAGAGTTTTCATCATTGACTTCACTCACAGCTTATAGAACAACAAACAGGAAACAAAATGATTAAGGACTGAAAAGCCAACAAATAAATAAATAAATAAAATGTTTTCCGCTATGAGCGATTGATCATAACATCATATCACACTGAATAGGCTGCCGCAGCAAAACTCCTCTTTGTGTTACATAAAGTAAAGGTTTCAAAGCTTATGAATTTAGTGTTCGGTTTTAAGAAGAAGACAGGGTTATTTCATCTTTCTCTAACCAAGGTCACAGACACATGACTTTATTTTTCACCGTTAACAAATAGCAGTATTTGTCCGTAATCCGTGTAGAATTCAGATTCTGAAAAACATAATTGCCCATCACAGACTGATGTAAAATACTGGTTCAGGAACAAGTAAACAGCCAGCAGACATCAAGTAGAAACCTTTTTTTCCACTTCTTTTGAGATTTTGTCTTAAGCTCCTCTCTGTTAGTGAACTCTGGCAATTGCCAGTAGTCCTGATGAGCAAAGTTCAATAAGCCAGAGGAAACTCATTAGCTTACTGAGGCCTAATTGTTGTCCAACAGAGTGGGCGAGTGGTATCAAATCATCCATGAGCACTCACACTTTTTCAAGCTTCTATACAGTTCTGTTCACTTTTCCGTGACCTCAAACTGCCCCTCGAAATGGAATGACAGCTTAAACCGCCCACACATGTTTGAAGGGGATGAGGGAAAGCTAGCAGCATCAAATGCATACTGCAGAGGTCTGTTTGACATTGTCAGATTCTATCATCAAATGCACAAGTCTGAGTGTGTGGCCGTTGCATTTCTGTGCAGTTCAAAACAAAGACTTAACCAGTGCACAATGTTTTCATCAGAAAGAGTAGGTGGTGTTCTACATGTTTTGTATTTGTTCTTTGGTCTGTGATCACAGACCATAAAGATTATTATTCAGTCGTAGCAATTACTTAATTAAGGATTAATCAACCTGTTTTTTGCTTATTTCAAATGAATAAGTTTCTCCAGCTCCACTTGTATTACAAAGCATAACACACTGTGCGATGATGTTTAATTTTCTGCAGTTAATTATTTTCTTCCATTGTTTATAGTTTCCATTTGATTAGCTGCAACAAAATATTATAATAGAATTCATACAACATTTCAGCTATTAAAGCCAGGCCATAAAAGCTAATCTAGACAGATTATGAAAAAAAATAAAGTTTAGAAATAAGCTATATCTGAATCTAAGCCATTTTTGTTGTTGTTGTTAAAGGCATACTATTTACTACATAAATGGCATATTTATTGCCATTATATAATGTACTGAAACACAGAAACCATTCAACACAGCTACAATTCATACTCCTGAAACTACTATACAGATAAATGTTTAAAATGCACAATGCTATAAAAAACAGAGAATATTAAGCTAATACATTAAAAGTGGCACTTACACAAACAGAGTTACATTATGTAGAGAGATTAAGATTTAAAATCATAGATTGCAGGTGGCTCTGTTTACATTAAGAAAAAAAAAACATCTTTGTTAGAACTGGTTAAGTGAGTCTTGTACCAGAGGGATGTAGCTGTTAAGGGCACTCGTGGCACTCTGATAATATATGACTGGGTTAGAGTGCTGGGTTCATTAGTTGCTGCATGTGTGATGAGGGGTGGGGTGTACATCTTCCATCAATCAGGTGTTAAGAAGCTGAGAAAATCATGTATTATTTAAGACTTTGTCGTGACTCCTCATGTGATCTGAATTTAAAGATAAACAATCTGGTTTTCAGAACCTTTAATATGGATTTTTTGACATTTGAACATGTCAAGTAAGCTTTACTTGTGTTAAGAAGCCTGATTTTTATGCTGACTTCAAGAAATTTGGGGGCTTTCTTACTTGCAAATTCTTTTGTTTGACACTTGTAAAATTAGTCGATAGTTTTCTATGTAGAGGGGAATGTTTTCAGTACAGTGGCCTGTTATTTGACAGCGGGCCAGCGGGAGTCGTGCTCCATGCTACAGCATGTGTGGTGATTAATCACGCTGTGACTCTGCGTCTCTCGGGTCTGTCAACTACTATGGCCGCATGAGGTCTGGGAACATCTGGGGATGTCTGTGGACGTCAGGGGGTGACCACAGCCCATTCGTCTCCCAGGGACAGCGACCAGACGTATCGCCTCAATCTCATGTCACCCCTCCTTCCCTCCCTTACCTCCAGGGTCCCTACAGAACCCAGCTAGGACAAAAGGTGTGCACTCTTATTACATGACACATAACACTCTGAGGAACTGTGAACAGGGGAAGACAATGTCTTCAGGATGCACATCAGTGGCAATAACAACCAGGGCTGGTAATATGCCTGTTGGTAAGCTTTCAAGAGGAACAATAACCTGCTGGGTGTGGGAATACGGCCTGACACGTCGCTTTAGCAGATACTGCTTAAGACAGGGAGGGTGCAGCTTAACGTACCACAGCAAAGTGGCACGGGATCAGAATGATAATATAGATAAATCTTCAAATTGTGCTTAAAGCGGCACAGTGTGCTGAAGGTGCTGAAAATACGCAGTCACTGAAAAGCGATAAAAGCTGACAAAAAAGAGCAAAATACAAAGAGGTGTCAGTGGCATATCTTTTCCTCGCAGGAATGCACAGGCAGATTAGTCTTGCTGGAAATAGCTACATAGCTTCTAACAATACAAACAAACAACCCCTGTCAAAATCAAAGACATCTCAAACAGATAGATAGATAGATAGATAGATAGATAGATAGATAGATAGATAGATAGATAGATAGATAGATAGATAGATA